>CAXFZR010000620.1:0-25000 GCA_964007535.1 Brachyptera risi
TGTTGGCAAGGAACGTCGGGGGGGGGGCGGGGGGGGGCAAGGAACGTCGGGGGGGCTACGCGACGCTCGGCTAGTATTGATGGTGACGCGTCCAAGAACTGATAGCAACTAATAATCGAGTACAGTGGCGGCCATTAGGAAAACAGTTAAGAGGCTACTTCACATCTCACAACCCATGAGTAGAACCTCCAGGGAACGGTCAAAACAGGACAAAAAGCGCCAGGTCTTTGGCTTATTACGGTAAACGTGTAAACAGTGGTACCAATCAGTCTAATTCTTCTCGCAATGAAACCACAATGAGTATATCTGTGTCTCTACGTTCATTAAAAATTATAATTATTCCATATTATATCACTCTGAAAAAACTCTTTTAAAACAACGAAAAACAGGTAGAAAACATGTTGATTGACAGTTATTTTGAAAGGGTTGAAAACATACCACGAACCAAAGCTCTTCGTACGAGCACGCATTGAATACTGGTGATCATCTAACCGACAACTGTATGTTGATACTTTGATTGGTTTTCCGTTGCTAACTTGGCTCCCAAACGTCTGCAATCAGGTAAACAGGTAACGTGTTTTCAACATGTAAACAGGCCTCTTAATTCTTTAGAGAAGACCACCTATGACTCGAGTTGAGATATTCGTAATTTGAAAGTTCAATTTAGTGGCTGAATTACCAACGTGGGAGTAGCTCTAACTGGATGTTTGATATTGTAATCACCATGGTTACCTATGCTATTTGTTCTCACTAACTCTCAGATTGAGGGTAACTGGACTTGGTAATACCGGGTCTAATTAGTGACATTGTAATCCTAATAACGGACTGTACGCACCAACGATTAATTATTTATAAAAATTGTGTTTAACGACGCATTGTACTGACGACTACGATCTATTGCCGTCGGTAGATGATGAATGAGATGATGGGGATGAAGAGATGAGAGATTATTCTATTAGGTGTTTTGGATAGTGGGAAGGAGTCGGTCGTGGCCTGTTGTTAAGGAACCATCCCAGTATCAACCTGAACGACAGAGGTAAACCACGAAAAACCCCTGTCAGGATGGTTGACCATGGCGGGAATCGAACCCGGTCTCCTGAATGACGGTTCAGTGTGTTACCACTCGGCCACTCGTCTCAGTCTGACGATTAAGAATAGGGTGCTGAGGAGCGTATACCGGAATAAAGTCGAATCGATCGTGTGACATGGGCTTCGCGGTACTTTTCAATGGAATGTGGTTAGGGTGTATGGGTAAAGTTGAACACCCCGAACCCCATTTCTCACAACCGAGTCGACTTTATTCCGGTATACGCTCTTCAGGTGCTTCTTAAAATTCACGTGTGAAATATTAGGTAATAATTTTGGTAATAGATAATAATTGATGAGCGTAGCGAAGTCTCCATCCCACTCTTATAGGGCTTTGTCTGTGTGTGTGTTTTTTTTTTTTTTTTTTTTTTTTGTTTGTAAGCACTCCACAGGTCGCAAGGGTTGACTGATCAACATGAAACTTTTTTTGTACACGCAAACTCATCCAACTTAGAACTGTATAGTTTTTGGGATGAATCGGTCGGACCGATTTTGAGAATCATCATCTCAAAGTTTCTAAAAACCCCATAAGATTTGGCTGGGCGGAAAATGTTGAAAAATAAAATCTCTCCAAATGGGATGAAATTTTCTCCAAATGTGTATACATGGATTTTACACATTATCACGATTTTTTGAGCAATTCTGATCAGTCGTTTTGGAGAAAAAAAATAAAATGACTGATAATATTCATAAAATATATCATAAAAATTATGACAGAATTAAGTTGTCGAGATTCACTGCTTTCTAGATTCAAGAGTTGACCAACAATGAAGTATTTTTTATATGCGTCAAGGTGTGTAGAATACCAGAGTCAATGAAGTGGCAAGAGTAGAACTTCTTTAACGACTTTTATAGTTTATTCATATATCAAGGTGTGTAGAATACCAAAGTCGATAAAGTAGCAAGGGTAAAACTATTTCAAGGACTTTTATACCTTATTGAGATATCTCGCTCATCTTACAACGCATATTTCGCGTTTGACTAGTATAATTACAATAGGTAATAATAAATAATGGGTAGTAATTTTGTAAATACAAATTTGTAAATAAAATTATTATCATTGATAACCTGAATACTGCAAGATGTCATCAAACATGTTCGGTCGAAACCAGCCGAGTCGATCAAACAGTTTGATCGTAGTTTATCGACCGAGGAACCGTAAGTCACGGCCACCTAGCAGCCCCCGCGCGGTCGGTCGGGGCTAATTGATTAACGGGGGAGTGAAAGCTACTTGGGGCTCGATGAAAGCAACCCTTGATGAGGACGCAAATTAACTTACAGAGAATTCACGGAGCGAGTTGCGCCCTAAATTGAGTCACTCTCGTATGTCGAATCAGGGGGGGCTGGGGGGGGGGGGGGGGTGGGAGGGGGGAGAGAGAGGGAGTTATAACCACAGTTTCTATTCCTGCAAAGAGACTCAAACAGACAACATTTGATTACACTGATTGGACTGTAAATAATTAGAAAAATGTCAGCAACTAACATTAATTAAACTATTCAACAAGACTCAATATTCAACAAGATATATATATATATATATATATATATATATATATATATATATATATATATATATATATATATATACCGGTATATATATATTCATATATATATATATATATATATATATATATATATATATATATTAAAACTTTTAAACTTTCACGACTCATTTTATAATAATGATATATATATTTAATAGGAAGATTAAAGTCGTGTATGAAATTGTGAAATATTTTTAATATCTCTACGTTTCAACCATTATGTTATGGCCTTTTTCAAGAGAGTTATTGAATTGAATAATATGACAAAAATTGTAATCGATTATTTCTTAACATATGCACTTGGATACCACTACGTTTTTAACAGAGTCAATATATGGATGGAACCCTGGCTCATTAAACACAAATACAAAAATTGTTCGAATATCAGTGAAAAAATATAGAAGCGAGCATGAAAATAGTGAGATTAAAAATATAAATACAAATAAAAATAAAAATAAAAAATAATAAAGATAAAAATAAAAATAAAAATAAAAAGTGGCTGACTCGATACAAGACTTTTCGATTCATCTTGGCCGCAGATCGTAGGAATATCTTTTTGGTCCTCTTGTTTCGGTATCTTCATTTACTTGTTGAGGGGCACTGCACTCGAGTTGTGGCCTTCTTCCCATTCTTTTCAAAGATGCGAGAGCTGTATATTGACTCTGTTAAAAACGTAGTGGTATCCAAGTGCATATGTTAAGAAATAATCGATTACAATTTTTGTCATATTATTCAATTCAATAATTCTCTTGAAAAAGGCCATAACATAATGGTTGAAACGTAGAGATATTAAAAATATTTCACAATTTCATACACGACTTTAATCTTCCTATTAAATATATATATCATTATTATATATATATATATATATATATATATATATATATATATATATATATATATATATATATATATATATATATATATAATATATATATGGCAGTACAAATTTTGCGGTAATGCCACTCTGTTCAGACTCTTCATGTCGACGTTTCGGCGGAATTTGCTCCGCCATCTTCAGGACACCTACAACTTGGTCGATGGTCAGCACTTGGATGAAATCCGTAGGTTCCGTGCGTCGTCTCATACCAAATTCGAGAAATCATTGCTCCGATTGCTCGTAGCGCAACTGTCGCTTTTATATCGAACTAGACACGATCAACAATGCCACCGGTACCGTGGTCAGTCTAATCTACTTCTAGTTCACAATGAATCGGGACCTTTGGCTCTGAACTGACCGCAAGAAACCACAAATACCGTCCATGTTATTAGTATGGGAGTCGGTACGCTATCTTTATAGTATGATAAAGTATGTTGGTATCACTACATCACGTCTTTGCTGCTGATCTAGTAGGCCTAGTTCATTGCTATATCGTGGACATCATGATCCAGTTGCAGTGTTATTGGCGCCCATGCGCGTGATTTACTGCGCAGGTTATATGTATCTTCGACCTCAGCAGTGCATCTGTGTCGCCGTGACATTCCGTCCCTTAATCGTCCTGCGCGACCCGCGACCCGCGACCCCACGACCCGCGACCCGCGACCGTCACACCAGCAAATACAATTATGCAAAGCCATCTAGACTGGAAGAAAAAAATGAAATCTGTAACCTAGTTTCACGGTCTTGGAAGTGAAGAATTATAATTCAAAATGTTTAACATAACAATGTTTTATATATTAACAGAGATGATGTTTTGAAATGACATAGTTTTGATGAATTAGTGAAAGATGTTTGCAAAAAAAATCGGGATTAAAACCCATGACTTATGCGGAATTAAAACCGTTGCCTTCATCAAATACATCTTGAATATTTAATATATTCGTTTTTATTATTATCAGGTGTAACGACGCACTGTAATGATAACCAAGATCTATTGGCGTCGGCTGAATGATTAATGTGATGAGAAGATGAGATGAAAGTTTCTCGAGTAATGGAAAAGACAGTAGGAAGGAAGCGGTCGAGGTATTTTAGGAACTATCCTGGCATATTTACGAAAAAGTGCTGTTTAAAAATCAGAGTGCGAACCGATGACAGATTTTCGGCGGAAATTTTTTCGGCCGACCCGAAAACAATTCAAAGTGAAAACCAGATTTTATGTGTAAACGTTTGACAATTATGAGACATAGTTGAATATACATTCACCATCTTGAAAGTCTGAAACAATATCTGAGTATTCAGTAGAATTGTGGTATCTCATAGGCCTACCGTTCGGGGAGTTTTTTATTTATTTATGTATTTATATATTCATTTGTCTATTACATCACACACAAAAAAAAATACACATTTTTACAAGGATATTAGGCTCGTTTAAATAACTAAAAGAGATAAATATTCCAATAAATGAAATGTCACAATGCCAAAAAAAATGTTACACTAAATAAATGTCATAATAAATACAATGATATAAATATATAAATCAATACAATAAATCAATTGAACGATATGGAATACAATCTTTCACATTGTGCAGTGCCTAATTTAGAAGTTTGTTTTCGATAATATGCTTGAATTTTTTACAATTTGTTATTGATAATATTTCCTTCGGTGAGTGATTGTATAATTTCAGGCTTACATAACGAGCACTTTTTTCACACGCATAATTTCATATGTATAAAAATTGACAGTTTGCCACAGTTTCTTATGCCATCTCCATGAATGTCAGAGTTAATACTATATACGTGTTCATTTTCGAAAACGTACAATAAAACTTCTAGAATAAAAACTCTAGGTACAAGGTTTTCACAAATAGAAACTGACATTTCGCTAGATCGACTCCCAGTCGCTATTGGGGCGAGATCGTAGACAGAGATTCAGAGGCACTAACACGTTTAACGAGTTCAAAATCTGATGTATTTATGCGTTAAAGTTGCGTCATTATATGTAAATCAACAACTGTAGAGCAACAATGTCGATCCTCCTTAAAAAATTGTATTCACTAAAGATGAAGGTTCTATACCAACTGAATATTCCTGAAAACTTTTACATCATTCTATTATTAATTCAATTAAACACAATTTAACTGCAACTTCTGGGATATTTATTGTAGAAGGAATCATAGTACCCTGAAAATGCTTCAGCAGAGCTTTTCAAAGTATCTTACAGTGATATTTGTTTGTTGTATATGTATGTATATATATATATATTATATATATATATATATATATATATATATATATATATATAATATATATATATATATATATATATATATATATATATATAAATATATATATATATATATATATAATATATATATATATATATATATATATATATATATATATATATATATATATATATATATATAGTATATATATATATATTATATATATATATATATTATATATATATATATATATATATATATATATATTATATATATATATATATATATATATATATATATATATATATTATATATATATATATATATATATATATATATATATATATATATATATATATATTAATATATATATATATATATATATATATATATATATATATTTATATATTTATTATATATATATATATATATATATATATATATATATATATATATATATATATATATATATATATATATATATATATATATATATATATATATATATATATATATATATATATATATATATATATATATATATATATATATATATATATATATATATATATATATATATATATATATATATCTTAACTATATAAATAACTATATATAGTTATCTCTATCTCATACCGTTATCTCTATCTCATACCGTTATCTCTACCTCATACCATCATCTCTATCTCATACCGTTATTTCTATCTCATACCGTTATCTCTATCTCATACCGTTATTTCTATCTCATACCGTTATATCTCTATCTCATACCGTTATCTCTATCTCATACCGTTATCTCTATCTCATACCGTTATCTCTACCTCATACCATCATCTCTATCTCATACCGTTATTTCTATCTCATACTGTTATCTCTATCTCATACCGTTATCTCTATCTCATACCGTTATTTCTATCTCATACCGTTATCTCTATCTCATACCGGTATCTCTATCTCACACCGTTATCTCTATCTCATATCACTATATCTCTATCTCATACCGTTATCTCTATCTCATACCGTTATCTCTATCTCATATCACTATATCTCTATCTCATACCGTTATCTCTATCTCATACCGTTATCTCTATCTCATATCACTATATCTCTATCTCATACCGTTATCTCTACCTCATACCATCATCTCTATCTCATACCGTTATCTCTATCTCATACCGTTATCTCTATCTCATACCGGTATCTCTATCTCACACCGTTATCTCTATCTCATATCACTATATCTCTATCTCATACCGTTATCTCTATCTCATACCGTTATCTCTATCTCATACCGGTATCTCTATCTCACACCGTTATCTCTATCTCATATCACTATATCTCTATCTAATACCGTTATCTCTATCTAATACCGTTATCTCTATCTCATACCGGTATCTCTATCTCACACCGTTATCTCTATCTCATATCACTATATCTCTATCTCAAACCGGTATCTCTATCTCACACCGTTATCTCTATCTCATATCACTATATCTCTATCTCATACCGTTATCTCTATCTCATACCGTTATCTCTATCTCATATCACTATATCTCTATCTCATACCGTTATCTCTATCTCATACCGTTATCTCTATCTCATATCACTATATCTCTATCTCATACCGTTATCTCTACCTCATACCATCATCTCTATCTCATACCGTTATCTCTATCTCATACCGTCATCTCTATCTCATACCGGTATCTCTATCTCACACCGTTATCTCTATCTCATATCACTATATCTCTATCTCATACCGTTATCTCTATCTCATACCGTTATCTCTATCTCATACCGTTGTCTCTATCTCATACCGGTATCTCTATCTCACACCGTTATCTCTATCTCATATCACTATATCTCTATCTAATACCGTTATCTCTATCTCATACCGTTATCTCTATCTCATACCGTTATCTCCATCTCATATCACTATATCTCTATCTCATACCGTTATCTCTATCTCATACCGCTCGAACATCATCACAATAAAACCCAGATGTTTCACTAAATCCAGTTCAGCGCACTCGCATCTGCTTACACCAGAATGATATGTAGAAACTACGACCTAAGTGTGTTACTTAGTGTTCGTCTCCTCTTCAGAGGTATTTATACAATTTAATTACCATTTACCCTAGATTAACTACTTCCCCGCGCAACTAGCCCCGTCGTTGACGCTCTGTAAAGCAAAACAACAGCACGCATTCATTCTCTTCTCGTGTGCGCAATCAACGACGACGACCACTTGGAGGACGCCCGCCTACTCAGCTAGAAATAGTATTTAATTGGTAATTAACAATATTGTCTCCAAATGTTTGTCTTCACTCATAATATAATAAAATAGTATTATCCTAATATAATTTATATTAATATATACTAGTCAAACGCGAAATATGCGTTGTAAGATGAGCGAGATATCTGAATAAGGTATAAAAGTCCTTGAAGGAGTTCTACCCTTGCTACTTTATCGACTCTGGTATTCTACACACCTTGATATCTGAATAAGCTATTAAAGTCGTTAAAGTAGTTCTACTCTTGCCACTTCATTGACTCTGGTATTCTACACACCTTGACGCATATAAAAAATACTTCATTGTTGGTCAACTCTTGAATCTAGAAAGCAGTGAATCTTGACAACTTAATTCTGTCACAATTTTTATGATATTATATTTTATGAATATTATCAGTCATTTTATTCTTTTCTTTAAAACGACTGATCAGAATTGCTTAAAAAATCGTAATAATGTGTAGAATCCATGTATACACATTTAGAGAAAATTTCATCCCATTTGGAGAGATTTTATTTTTCAACATTTTCCGCCCAGCCAAATCTTATGGGGTTTTTAGAAACTTTGAGATGATGATTCTCAAAATCGGTCCAACCGATTCATCCCAAAAACTATACAGTTCTAAGTTGGATGAGTTTGCGTGTACAAAAAAAGTTTCATGTAGATCAGTCAACCCTTGCGACCTGTGGAGTGCTTACAAAAAAAAAAAAAAAAAACACACAGACAAAGCCCTATAAGAGTGGGATGGAGACTTCGCTACGCTCATCAATAATAGCATAATATATAATATTATTATAGTATAATCATTGGACTCCTAAACCACTTGTGAATATCAAAAATCACTCAAAAAATGACATGGGTCTATTTCAAAAAATTCCCTGCGGGGTTTTGCTGGGAGAAATCGCAAAAGTATATCTTCGAAAATGTCCATGATGATGTAATTTTAAAACTCCAAAACCACTCGTAAATCGCAAAAAATCTCTTTGAAAATATTTTCAAAATTTTCCTGCGGGGCTCTGCTGGGGGGGCTTCTACCCCCCAAACCCCCTTTTCGCGCGTAGCAAGTGTCCAGCTGGGCGGTCATTTTATTCATGTAACCTGTCCCCCCCCCCCTCCCCCATACACAATCCTAACGACGTCCCTGACCGTCTACTCAACTTGAAATAGCATTTAATTAGTAATTAACAATATTGTCTCCAAATGTTTGTCCACACTCATAATATAATTAAAAATAACAAAATGTATTTCCGTTGAAGCCCGTGAATTGAGTAGGTAATCACTTACGGCAACAGAGTGCGCTGATGTCGCTCATAGATCATCAGTACACTTCATGAACGTTCATTAATTACGCTTTCATCTTCACGTAGAAATAATTAATCATCTAAATATAGTTACATATTGTGTTTTTTGTTGTTTAAACAATGTACAAATTAGACAAACAAAGCTCGTTGTATATTATTCATTCTAAACTTGTTTTCATTATAGAAAGTTGTTGACCCATCGAATGATTTTTGATAGTAAATATTTCAATTTCAACATGTTTTTTATTCTCATTAAACAATTATATGACAAATATGAAATAGAATAACAAGACATGGAGATAATAACAAAATAAATTCAATACAAATATGACTGTAAAATAAGAAAAATAAAGAAGAACTGCCATTAGTGCGAAATAAGTTGATTAATAGTAAGAAGCCCGCATAAGAACGAATTCTTGTGTGCGGGCAACATGACTTATGATTATTCAACAAAACTTGGCTATGAAGCAAATAATAAAATAATTAAAATAAGTACATGTATTTTGTCAACGAAGAAGACAGAAACAAATTTTGAAACAACTAGAATAAATATTTGCAAAATTACTCTTGATTGAAAAATAAACAATTATGATTATAATAATGACGATAATAATAATAAGAAGAAGAGAATGCATATCATGAGAGATTATAAACAATAGCAAATACCAACTGAAATTACCATTAAGTTATATGAACCAAAACACTGATGGAAAGCAAACATTGAACACATATTATCAACGAAAAATTCCAAAATTTCCATGAAAAGCATAGTTATTTTGTTAGTTATTTTAGTTATTTATTCTCCTTATATCACGTGGATGCAAGTATATCAGATAATGATATAATGCCGAGATCGGGGGTTCAGTTTATTTGACGTGAAATGATTTGTAATATCAGTTTCACCGACCGTATCATTCATAATGAAGACCCACGAAATGCTGCGTCGAGGATTTCTATTTGTAAGCTTAATGGTCCCCATTCCCTGGTGACATTCATATCTCGACTCGGAGATTTCCATGCGTTTCCCAGCTGGACTTCTCTCTGATTTAATAGCCATTTGATAAGTTCTGATGGTCACTTGAGTTGGGGTCGTTACGGAAGTCAGGGGGGGGGCGGGGGGGGGGGGGAAGAGGTATGTGAAAAAGAGACGTCGTGGAAAATGATGTATCACGGAATTAGGCAACTTGATATAAAACTAGAAAATTACTTTTTAATATTTTTATCTTGTCAAGTTTTTTTCCTTGTCGACATTAATGTGGTAGCTCGGTGTGTGTGTGTGTAAAGTAATTTGGTCCATGGTAGCAGATGGAGAGGTGGTATTGTAAGAATTTAGTTTCATAAAGAATTTAAAATTGGCGGACCCGTTTTTTTCTGGGGGAGGGGGGGGGGGGGCATAGACCTATTTTGTATTCAATAAAATTCCACAGATTCATAAATGTCTGCCTCGATATTTATTTTCTGCGTTGATTCATTTTCAAATGTATAGGTTATGTTCTTTTAAAAAGAGAATAATTTATAAAATCTAGTTTTGTAAGACATGGGCACAAATATTAACATTAAAGTTATTTCTGATATGATATTATATATTTTAGTATTTATTCCTTCAACTTTGCAATAACCAAAATTGAATTTATTTGTACTTCATATCAGCCAGACTACCGGTTCCTTCAAACAACGAACCCAAATAAAATATAAGCACTTACAATTCAATCAATCAGCAATAATGAGTAAGACAGCGCCAAAAAGCAATAATTGTAAGAGAAAATACCTCGTCATATTTGTGAGTTTATGACCCAAATCAGTTATTTTATCCTTTTTTTATATAATCCGATATAATTATATATATTATATATATAATAATAATTCAGAAAACCCCGACAGTACAATGAATGCTTTATTGTACTGCTGTACGTGCATATCCTGACTGCACTCCTATATGAAATAAGAAGGTTCCGAGCGACCGTCTCTCCGATCATAAATCACTAGCGCGCGGGTGGTTCGCGCCTTCTGTCATGAATGAATACAAAAAAAAATATATATATATATATATATATATATATATATATATATATATATATATATATATATATATATATATATATAAATACACACACACACACATATCGCCATAAAATAAACTTTATCAACTGAACTAACATAAAATAACAATATATCTTTGGTGACAGTGGTTATTGTCGAAATAGCCCTTTAATATGCTACCTTTCAGTTGTAATGATTATGATAAAATGGCTCATAACACGCATAAATACTGATATACGTCTATGTATGCGCAGATTCGCGTACCAATGCGTGTATTCCACTCTTTATAGATCTACCCGTAACGGATGCCGCAGAGCACTAGTCAAGGATTCTGACGTGGCCAATTAATCAGCTTAGTTTAGGTGATGCTTGGAGGTGGCTATTGGTGGTTTTCTGATGGTTATCATGGTCCCGGACCTTATTGAGAGCCGCAGTCTCTAACCAAGATGCATTGCGAGCTGCGTTGGTTTGCTTCATTTTGTTTGGTTTATATGGTTTTTCCGGCGACAAACCAACGCAACCCTCAATGCATCTTGTCTCAAACGTAGATATATATTACACCTCACCAAAATCCGTTACTCCTGCAGCCGATAGCGACATACGATCGTTCCAATCTTGAAGGCCATTTCGAATCTTCACTAAGAGAATATAGAAGGAATTGCTTCCAAAATGTCGAACATGTCGGAAATTTTTCGGTTTGCAAAGCGGTGTGAAGCTCACTGCTGAGACACAAATATGTACTCCTTCTTAACGCTGAGTAACGTATCTCGGTATTATATATATATATATATATATATATATATATATATATATATATATATATATATATATATATATATATATATATATATATATATATATATATATATATGGTTCAAATGTGATCTCTAGACCCTCACCCCGACCACTTATAATAAGGTTCTACTCCTAGGTCTTCCTAGCTCTAAAGTACTAGGACTTTGATGGATAGTATTCTCTAGAAGATCTAAATACCATGACAATATACAAGATAATAACAGAGTCACTGTCTCTTGGGTCGTACAAATGTGACCTATTTGACCCACCTCCAGACCAGGGCTAGGATTTAGTGTCGACCTACGGTATAGGCTTCTGTCAAGTGACGTCACCCATTGTTGCAAGAGACAGACAGCAATGTCCACCAGTTGGAATTGACCAATCAGAATGTTTGGTAGTCCAGCAGTTCGCTCTATTGCCATAGTAACGATTGTTTGTCGTTTGTTACGTGCCAACACCCTATAAGAGAACTGGACTAGTATTTATCTTCAAAGTCTCTTTCTTACTAGTCTTAATCTAAGTCTTATCAAAGTCAAAGCTAGGCGTAGAACGTCATTTCAAGTGACAGCCGTGGGAAAAGCCCTCCCCAGTTTCTCTTCTGATCACGTTTACTATTTGGAGGATTGCCGTCGTATACAGAAAACCGTGGTTTCAAGACCCTTATACCGTACGTGAGTTTGCTTAGAGTGTGTGTGTGCGTGATATACCTTGCGTAGATCAATAAGCGAAGGGGTTTCTCGCATTATATATATATATATATATATATATATATATATATATATATATATATATATATATATATATATATATATATATATTTATATATATATATATATATATATATATATATATATATATATATATATATATATATATATGTGTGTGTGTGTATATATAAAGTCGGGTGGTTTTGCGTGGCGTATCTCTTGCATCAGGATGGGGTACAATGGTATGCCGTCTTCGAGCCCATTATGTCCGTGTCGGAGGTAATTCCCTACATACGGGGGTTGACAAATTAGTGAGGCAGAGACGGATAATTGAAGTGGTTTGATGTCATTGTGGGTGGAAATCTCTTAGGGTTCCTATAACCAAACTTTGGTCAACATGACTTGATATCATTTATGCATGGTAAATCAGATGATGTATACTGTCTGGTATAGCGTGGGGTGAACTTTGACCGAATATATGTATAGAGAGAGGTACCGGTGTTCGAATCCCGGTTGAGACAAAACTTTTGTAATTTGACAAATACGATTTATATAAACACATATATATATATATATATATATATATATATATATATATATATATATATATATATATATATATATATATATATATATATATAAATATATATATATAAATATATATATATATATATATATATATATATATATATATTTATATGAATTGTATATAATATATAAAATGTATTTATTCACAAATGAATAACAAATTTCACTTTTTCAATAGATATTCTTCCATATTAGTGATGTATATATATATAAATATATATATATATATATATATATATATATATATATATATATATATATATATATATATATGTATATATATATATATATATATATATATATATATATATATATATATATATATATATTTGTTTATATATATATATATATATATATATATATATATATATATATATATATAAATATATATATATATATATATATATATATATATATATATATATATATATATATATATATATATATTCTATTGCATTGGGATATTGAGATTGAAAACCCACATATTGTATCGTTGTCGTGTATTTTCTTTGTCATATTTGTTAATTTGAATTGAACGAAAACACGAGCCGGAGCTTATTGGTAAGTTTCTGTGCTGAATCGAATTCCCTTCTCCGAAATGTTGCGAGTAGCTTTGTTATGTTTTCCTGATACTTCCCGTGCAAATATCATTTCAATGTATACTGCTGTTACCTAAACAGAGGTCGAATTTAAAATCTGTTGAATCTGTGTAGACCTACATTCAAAACAACAAATGGTGAGACATTCTCGTTGGGTTTAAGAGGCCTCTTTACATGTTGCCTACCGGCTTGATTGCAGACGTTCGGGGCCCAAGTTGGCAACGGAAAACCAATCATCGTATTGACTTACAGTTGTCGGTTAGATGATCACTAGTATTCAATACGTGCTCGTACGAAGAGCTTCAGTCCGTGGTATGTTTTCAACACTTTCGAAATAATTGTCAAAAATTAACATGTTTCTATCTGTTTTTCATTGTTTTTACGATTTTTTCAGAGTAGATTAGTGGAAAAATATTATTTTTAGGAAACGTAGAGGCACAGTTATACTCATAATAATAATGATAATAATTGTGGTTTCATTGCAAAAAGAATTGAACTGATTGGTCCAACTGTTTACCCACCATGTGTTGGGAGCCAAAGGCCTGTATTGACGCTTTTTGTCCTGTTTTGTTCGTTCCTTGCAGGTTTTAGTCATGGCTTGTGAGATGTAAAGTAGCCTCTTAATAGGGTTCAAATGATGAATCACAGGAAATTGAGGAACTGCGCAGCTTCCTTCAAGATCCTCATATGTATTCGCCTAATACTGCTAATAACTCTGAATAATGCAGTGGGGTTGAAATGGGAAGGGGTCCATTGTCCCTGAAGGTTTACACGAACTAAACTTACGTCAATGATATGCGGCTCTTACACTCCACGCATCATACATTCAGGTGGCGATACTTCGCTCCGTAGCTCAGTCAACTGAGGTAACGCTTTGGAAACTGAAATCACCGTTGGGTGTGAGTTCGAGTCCCGTATAAGTCTAGACTAATGGTCACCAACAGCGCAGTCCTGGTGTTGAAGTTCATTAGTTTTAAATTATCAAAATGTGGTGGTAAGATCGCCTTTGTGGTGCCCCGTCCAAACGATCCTACCTTTCATCCATAGCCTTACTTGGGGAAAAATGATTTTGTATCAAGTTACGATGTTATTTTTAAAAAAAGTATAAGGCATGGGTTCCTGTAAATGTCCTTTCAATTACCGTCACTCCGTAGTTTCATTTGTCACCCGCTCAAACGTAACCCTGATTAACCTAGCTATTGGCGGGGCAAATGAAACTATGAAGTGATGATAAGTGAAAGAGTTTTGTTGTTGTGAAACATAATTTGAGAAAAAACAATTGACCACTAGTGATAGGCGTGGCTAATCGCTAAAGCCACCTGGATCTATACTCCATGTGGGAATTTAGAGATACGATCAGTATGAAATTTCCCATATAACAAAGCTCATTTGATTGAATGTTCTGTTTGGTGACGTTTGTGGGCGGGTCAATCACTAGTCGTCGATTGAAATATGTATTTATATAATGTTCAAAAACAAGAATAAAATGATTTAAAAATGAAAAATGAATGAATAAAAGAACGTTTATAAATAGTTATGTCATGAGCGGAACTCGACCCCACGACTATAGTGTGCCTTGGCTAAATGAACTCATAATTCATTATTCGTCGTTCATTTTCATAATTTCCACTTGTCTTCCTGAGCTTTAATACCCATAAAACCTTCATCTCATCATCCCATCATCTCATTAATCATTCATCCGACGCCAATAGATCTCAGTCATCATTACAGTACGTCGTTAAAACCCAATGTAAAAAAATAAACGAAGATTCCATATGTCTTGATATTCGATATCAGTATTAAATAATACTGATTTTCAGTTTTCATCTCCGTCAGAAACATATCCATACGAGTAAGCCATATATATATATACACGTCCTTGCAACAGATACCCCAACTGGCCTCGATTGAGAAGAACTTGTGAGTCAGAGTTGTAAGTTGATATTTATCTACAGAAATCTTCTCTTTCTCACATATTTGCTCATGTCTATATGTAATTATATTCATATATATATATATATATATATATATATATATATATATATATATATATATATATATATATATATATATATATATATATAATATAGTATATTCATATATATATATATAGTGATATGAGATTTTTTATTTTTTTTATTCATTATTTTATCATATGTAAAAGTCTCACCGAGACGCGTGGCCGAGTGGTAACACACTGAAGCGTCATTCGGGAGACCTGGGTTTGATTCCCGCCGTGGTCGACCATCCTGACAGGGGTTTTTTCGTGGTTTCCTTCTGTCGTTCAGGTTGATACCGGTATGGTTCCTCAACAGCAGGCCACGGCCGACTCCTTCCTACCATCCAAAACACCTAATGAAATAACTTTTCATCTCATCATTCCATCATCTCATTCATCATCCACCGACGCCAATAGATCGTAGCCATCAGTATAGTGCGTCGTTAAAACCCAATTTATATATATATATATATATATATATATATATATATATATATATATTCGATATATCTATATAAATATAATATTGAATCATGCACTGACTGAATAATTTCCATTTTTCTCTCGTTACATTTTATTTTGCAATACGCACAAGATCGCCGTACAGCTTGCACGCCTAGTTGTGTCCATCTCGCCCACGTCGAGGTCCTTGTCATTCACTGAAGGTCCGAGCAAGGGGAAGGGGAGGGGGGTGACAGGGGGGGGGGGTGTTGGAAGAGTTCCCTAGGGATGCACGGGATACAAGCTGTTATTAACACGTAAAGCGTCACACTGCGTATTATGCAACGTCGAACAATATCAAAAGGACGCGATCTAACGACGATCCAAACTCTGCGTCGTTATGCTGTGATGGTTCTTTTTTCACTTATAATTTCATCAGAATATCTTGTGCTCATATCAACGATAGAAAGACGTCGTGTACCAACATGAAAATATATGAATGTCATCGTTATAAATATGAAGGTTGTGATATTTTGTGGATTAGTTTTTATATAGGAATTATTTTCGATTACTCGCGCTCTCAATTTTAGTGATGGATTGAGGCCCTTATAGGCCCCAAATATTTACCTCGACTTTTATCCTGCGATATCTCACTACTGGTTTATTTTGTACTGATGTTTTTTTTTCTTAGAAAATACTATTTTTTTCAAATTAGTGATGTTTTTGTTACTGTTATTAACATTACATCGAATCGGATTTTTGATAAGTCAATTTTTTCATATAGGCCTATATTCATTATATCAGAGTGCATTGAAAAGTGTATTAAATTCGAAATGATAAAATGAAACATATATATATATATATTTAATTATATATATATATACATATATATATATATATATATATATATATATATATATATATATATATATATATATATATATATATATATATATATATATATATATATATATTTGAAAAATAAATCGAAGTGAATTAAGTCAAGGTCTGAATGACATGTATACTAATTTTCAAGAGTTTATGTTCAGCCAGTGTCCAGAAAAAGGTGCGTGAAACTAGAAAATGTAACATTGCCAGAGTAGGCAGCCACACTCAAGTTCGGGTAATACAGTCGAAATATTGTGAAATGAATTGCTCAACCTTGAATTCTAACATTCTCACACGTATATAGCTCAACAATGTGTTTTTTTTATTTCTGAAATTCCTGAAATCTCTTCAAATATTCTTGAAATCCTTTGAAATCTCCCTGAAATCCCTCGAAATCTGAAATCAAATGTACAACAAATTTACTAATAGTTTACCCCTCGTGTACAACATCCGTAGATACGCCACGTACAGACGTTTACAGTCTATCAAGAGAAAAGTAATGACATTTGCGTAATTCTTTCAATTTCAATTTCTGAAGAAAAAAATTATGTGACATTATTTCCTTTCTCGTTTGGTCTCTCGCTTCTTCATATAGCATTTTGTATCGTGAATATATATATATACATATATATATATATATATATATATATATATATATATATATATATATATATATATATATATACATATATATATATATATATATATATATATATATATATATATATATATATATATATATATATATAATATATATATATATATATATATATATATATATATATATATATATATATATTTAATAACATCGAAACTTGATACAAAATCATTGTTCCCCAATTAAGGCTATGGATGAAAGATAGATATTGATCATATTGACCACCCCATATTGATCATTTAAAACTAATGAACTTCAACACCAAGACTGCGCTGTCTGTGACCATAATTTTTCGCCATAGATAAAAGTCTTCATATATAAAGTCTTTATATATAAAGTCTATATATATAAAGTCTTTATATATGGTCCAATGTCTAACATTCTCAAACGTTTACAGCTCAACAATGTGTTTTATAAGCTGTTTACCTGTGGAAATGATAAAATATGAGTTGAATAGTTTTAACATATACCATCTTGAAGGTATTAAAAATAACTACATTTCTCTTGCATTAGAATCATGATATCTCATACCGTTCAGAAGTTATTATCAATAAACTGATATTTCATTGAATCTCTGCCCATATACTCATATCCCTTTATTTGTAGTAACTCCTAAAGCCTGACATGTATTTATTTACGTGAGTAAATAAGTAATATCGACATCGACAGCAGAAATTCTCAATCCTCGTTTACGATCGAACTGATATAGGAGCCTAATACTTTAATGACATCTCAAACAATTCATATCATTTTCCCCACGACTTTATCCAGTCTACAACAATATTGTGTAGCTCAAAAGGAATACCGTCGATACAGACTGATGTGTATCGCATTCACTTTGTGCCTCAGCTTATGGAAGATTATTATTATTCCATGAATACTAGCTGCATACATAACAAGTATAACAAATCGAATCTTTTGTCGATAAATATATTGAAAAATAGAGTGAAGTTTGAACTATATGAATTCCATTTCTTCAATCTTCGATGTATTTTCTATCGTATTTGCATCGCTTTCTTATTTTATATTCGCATTCTGATCGAAAAGATGTTCGTTCTCACAAAGAAGATCGTAATATGTCAAGCTTTTCTCAACAATCTATAGCAATCATCCAAAACATTACCTTTCCATATTCATTTTCATCCACGTGAAAAACGCAATAAAGAAAAATATAAGTCGAATTCCATTTGAAAAAATCACGTAACGATGGAAAAACGTTCGAATTTTTATAGTCAATTTTTCAATTTTCAAATTTTTTTTTTTTTCAATTTCAATACTTTTTATTCACACATATATACACATAACAACTGAACAATAATTAATGAAGAAAACATATAACAAGCAATAAGTTACATTTCATTTAAGCACTATAAATTAAATTAATAAATGTGTGAAAGCCGCATAAGGAAAGTTCCTTGTGTGCGGGCATAGCAAAGAAAAGACAAAGAGATGAATCAGTTCAGTCAGAAAGAAATGTTAGATGTGAATAGTTAGCTTAAATACGAAATTGGTTATCAATATACACATAAAATCATACATCTTATTTTAGTATTATTTTTTTTCAAGTTTGATTAAGTTAGAACAATATTCTCGACCTGATTTAAGTATCCAATTTGAAATTTTGAATTTGAACAATCGACCATGTATTTGCGAGATATCGTAAACGGTTCAAACTCGATTACATTCGATATTCAAAGCGTATGTTTTTTTCTGTGTGTGTGTGTGTGTGTGTGTGTGTGGTGGACGTGTACAATTGGTAGGCCCGAACGGAAATGCAGATATTTGCAAACGGAAATGAGACATCCAGCTGTTTCCAAGTTTTGACATGGGCTGTTACGCAGAGGGGGCGTAACAGATACGGGGCAAGTAACAAGAGAGGTGTGTGTATAGGCCTCCAAAAACATATATATATATATATATATATATATATATTATATATATAATAATATATATAATAAGTATGTGCATGTGTGTGAGTGTGTATATGAACATTTTTGTCAAATAATGGATATGGGCCCACTCTTGGACTTGAACCCAAGACCTCTTGATCTTATCTTGATGCTCTACTGAGAATATATATATATATATATATATATATATATATATATATATATATATATATATATACATATATATATATATGATAATTGGGATTTTATAGTTACGTCGAAAAAGATACGCCTCGACCGGGATATATATATATATAATATATATATATATATATATATATATATATATATATATCAAGAAACTCATATATATATATATATATATATATATATATATATATATATATATATATATATATATATATATATATATATATATATATATATATATATATATATATATATATATATATATATATATATATATATATATATATATATATATATATATATATACATAAATGCATACATATATATAAATATACATATATTTGAACATATAAATGACGTGTCTTTAAATAACATTTAATTATCTTCAAGCTATTGCATTGTAACTTCTTGTGTACGTCTCTCAAGTTTTTCCCCCGTGTTTACTGCAGTGCGGGATTAATGCGGTAATCATACTAAATGAGTAAGTAACCGTGTTCATTAAAGTTATTACTTTCTTTTGTGATAAAATGACGTTTATATTAATTAGGTTAATTAACCGGTAGCTTAACTCCGCCCTCCCCTCCCTCCCCCACCACTACTCCCCCCGCCCCGCCATTTTTCTTTGTGAGAGAGACAATTCGAAGACGTCTGCAATCATGACAGGCACGCTATATCTGTGGGGATTGAGATTGCACTCTGTCAGCACAAAAGAAAATTCGACAAAGAAACACAACAAATGAGTAGAAATGTACAATTATCATAATATTTATTTCAGATAGTGGGAATTTTTTTTTTCCTAAAATAAACATTGGATTGTGATAATAAATCAATGATTGTTGAAACGAATAATTGTATCTAAGAAAAAAAGATTTCGAGCGACCGTCCCTCGTATCCCACAGCAATAGCCCACGGGTGATTCGAACCTTCGTTAGTGGATACACTTATACTTCCGGATCGAGGACCACATGGTGGGTTTTCTTAATTTCGTTAATTGATTGTTTTGTATTAGTATTATTATTGGGTGAACGAAGCGAAAACTCGACTTGACAGTACTTGGGGAAGAAAGCACAATGGAAGCACGTTTAAATTGAAAGCACGAATTTAATTGTATCTTGGCGTACACATGTGCCATCATTCAACTCGATACTGGTTTAGTTTTGAAGCATAATCGGTCGCATTACATTTCAGAACAACCGAATCGACATTTTTATAACCTCCGATCAGAATAACTTTTATGAGAACATTTGGATTCAATTTCAATTCCAAAATGTTTTTTATTCTTATCAAACTATTACGTGACAAATATTAATTTTTTTTTCTTTTTTAATAACATCGAAACTTAATACCAAATCATTGTTCCCCAATTAAGGCTAATGAATAGAATAACAACAGGTGGAGATGATAACAAAATAAATTCAGTACGAATATAACGATAAAATAAGAAAAATAAAGTAGAACTACCATGAGTGCGAAATAAGTCGATTAATTTTTTAACGTTTTGATTGGATAGTTTCATCGAATAAATGTCCGCGAAATTTGAAGATGATTATCAGTCATGATTGTTTGTTTGAATCCAAGTTTGTATCGGTCCAATCTCTTTTATCAATAATCATTAATAATTCGCTTGGACATGTTTTCACATTATAGGTGGAGGTGCCGGGTCTGAATATCACACGATTCCGTTTCAACAGAAAGCCGAGTACTTCTCAATATGCACATAAATGTTTGTATATATATATATATATATATATATATATATATATATTTATGAATATATATATATATATATATATATATATATATATATATATATATATATATATATATATATATATATATATATATATATATATATATACGTATATATATATATATATATATATACGTATATATATATATATATATATATATATATATATATATATATATATATATATATATATATATATATATATATATATATATATATATATATATATATATATATATATATATATATATATATATATATATACGTATATATATATATATCACAGCCTTCTTTATTCAAATCATTCATTTCTTATACTGCCCTTTCACTCGGGCTATTTGGACGGGTTCGCGCATATTTGCTCGCGCAGGCAAAAATGACGTCATTGTCTGGTATGTACTGCACCCTGGTATCTAAAGTTCCAACTTCGAACAATTGTCATTTTTTTCAACTGTCATTCTTGTCACAATATTCTGTCAATCTCTTGCGACGTTATTGAGGTTATGTCATATCTACATTTTGGCGAGGGCCTATAGGCTTACCCAGATTTAGACGTGAACGATATTTATGTTGACCCAAGCAATGAACATCATTCAAGAACTTGTCCCGGTGATATTCCGGATTCATTATATTATTGAATAAAATCTTTCATATCATTTATTATCATAAACAAAGTTACTAGTTGGTGAACTCGCGAAGTCACGGCCTAATAGAATGCGTGCGTAATTTAAATTATCCTACGGAAATTCCCAAAGTTATTGGTATCTTCGCAGATATGACACTTCAAACAAACCGATTTACTTGAACATCTTTGGAAAGTGACGTCATTGTCTGGAAACAACGGCACCATCGGCGATTTTGTGAACTAAAATAATTGGACATCGGTTAACATGGGAAGCATACACCGAGTGAAAGGGCAGTATCAGAGAAGAATGATCTGAATAAAGAAGGCTGTGATATATATATATATATATATATATATATATATATATATATATATATATATATATATATATATATATACGTATATATATATATATATATATATATATATATATATATATATATATATATATATATATATATATATATATACGTATATATATATATATATATATATACGTATATATATATATATATACGTATATATATATATATATATATATATATATATATATATATATATTCATAAATATATATATATATATATATATATATATATATATATATATTCATAAATATATATATATATATATATATATATATATATATATATATATATATATATATATATTTATGAATATATATATATATATATATATATATATATATATATATATATATATATATATGTATATATATATATATATATATATTTATGAATAATATATATATATATATATATATATATATATATATATATATATATATATATATACGTATATATATATATATATACGTATATATATATATATATATATATATATATATATATATATATATATATATATATACGTATATATATATATATATATATATATATATATATATATATATATATATTTATATATATATATATATATATATATATATATATATATATATACATAATATATATATATATAAATATATCAGTTCCAACTCTTGACCTCGATGTTAAATACTAAAATTAGTTTCGAATTGGTTGCTTCATTTTCATTTTTATTATCATCTAACCTATCGAATTGAATTATGTTACAATATAAGTTTATTAAATATTAGCATTGTAAATCACAGTTGCATTCAAGTGTTTTTGTTTTTCATCGTTTAAACCACAGATAAGCCACTTATGGCTTAGTGGACGAGAGTTTAAACTGTATTACATTATTGTATAATCTAATTTGTGACAATGAAAATAAAAAGAAGGTGGAGAAATCTAGATGGCAGATAGTTATTGTTTCACTCGAGAATTGTTGAATTTCTCAATCGTTTTCGAACAGGGCAGTTATTCTGTAACTCTGGGATGAAACGAAAGCGGCTTTGTGCTGACGATTGCGTATACATTAACATGGTATTTCAGATGGGCTCTGGCACTTCTATCGCGCTTTCATATCGTTTTCAGTTATAGAATAGAGGCCCAGGACTGTTTTTTAATGAAAATGAATGAGTTTTTTGTAGGCTTATTTGACGATGGTGTTTGGATGAAAGTACATTTCAACGAGTAACTCGTGGTTTTGTTTGTGATTTTGATCATCTTTGTTTTGTGTTCATTCGAACACGCCGCGTCGTTGTATCGCCATCTCGCGTCGTTTGTTTCCTTGCCGACAAGATTAATTAAATCGCGAAACTCGTATGAAACTAATTAAGGATGAAACCGAACTGTTGTTTTGACCACAGGGCTTGCTATTAGAACCGCCGAGACCGTTTGCCATGTTTCACTTTGGCTTCAATTAAAGAGAAAGACCAGTCAAGATCGGGTTTCGGATAGAAACTGAGTGCAATTTATCTACTACTGTTATATCGACCATTATCAGATATCAATATCTCGTCTATTATTTCCATTGTAGGTCGATTGAGCGAAGCGAGAAGTGGAGGGGGCGAATGAGTCTGTACAATATGTATTGGGCATTCACAGGGCAAAGAGCTTGGAAAGAACTAGGAATGAAATTGAAGTGACCACTGGGTCAAAATAAGAATCATTCAAGCACGAGTGGACAGGCATTTATCAATAGAACCATACGGAATAGCCTGAATCGGAGTATGTTTGACGGAGTCGATAAGATTGGTCAATTTAAAAATGAAGCTGGCTAGATAAATTTGGTTATTTAAGATTTTTCGAGTAATTTAAATTAAATTAATTTTAAGATGTTACCATCTGTTTATAACTATTTGTAACAATGATGTAAACTAACAAACAAGAGGACTCAATTCAATCGTACTTTAAAAAACAAAAATTGAACTTAAAAATAGAAACGTGGATGAAAACTATTTAAAGGGACATTGACAGCTTTTTTCAGATTCGTTTTTTTTCTACATTAAATTTTTTTTAAGATTTAGATGTTTCAGATGAATTGAATGCTGCAATAATCACCAAATTATGCGGAGTGGTTATAATTATATTATTTATT
>CAXFZR010000620.1:30000-45671 GCA_964007535.1 Brachyptera risi
TAGTTATGTGCACCGACATTAGCTAGACTTGTATATACCATAGATATATACGCAGCATATGCGTTGTAAGATGAGCGAGATATCTGAATAAGGTATAATCAGAGTCGATAAAGTAGTTCTACCTTCTGTAGACTCTGGTATAATTGTGAACTTCACACACCTTGACTCATATAGTTTGCAGAATTATGGCAGGATTCACGGCTTTCTAGATCCGATGGATATTTGATGAGTCAAGGTGTGTGGAGTGCTCGATTATACCAGAGTCTACAGAAGGTAGAACTATTTCATCGACTTTGATTAGATATCTCGCTCATCTTACAACGTATATTCTTTACAACGTATATATAGTTGAGAATATTATTGTTGAGATATGCGACCGCCTTATTTGTCAGTTTTTCATTAGTTCCACTGTTTATCACTGACAGCGCACCTGTAACTTTGACTGTCGAGTAACTGTCGTAATTTCAGGACATTATGATTTTTGATGGTGAGAATTACGATTGGAAAAGAAATGCATCTGCATCTTTCAAAATCATTAAATCTTCAAAGTTGAGGTTTACGATCATTTAATAGTGGAAGTTTTTACCATTGTTTAGTTGGTATACGACCTTTTTCTTACAAGCATATAGCTAGGCTACCGTTTTTTTCTCATTATTATCCACATCGCAATCTTGCCATAAAACTGATTGATTAACTAATTTACTACCTAATCAAGGACAAGGATAAGTTAGTAAGAGCGTTTAGAAGCGGCACTTCTTGGCTGTTTCAAGACTTTGAACAGCTCTTATCACAAATTTCAATAATTAGGTATATGGACTATTTTAGATAGAAACAAATATTTATAAAACAATACTGCGTCGTTAGTGAACAAGTTTTTTTTCTCGTTTTTTCTACGCTCGTTCGTCGTCAAATATTACAATATTAATAACAAATTATTGATTAACCAATATTAATATATACATTTTGAAATACTCTCAACATTATATCAAGAAATGATTGCTACAATACATATTGGTGGCGGTGCCGTGTTTTATCGAACCATCCCAAATAATATCGTTATTGTGTTTTATTACACACCATTCATGTGACGTCATTTGAAATAACATATTTGCGAATATAGATCTATTCAAACTTTCAAATCTATGAAAACACAGTAGATTTAGTACTTATACAGGGATGAGTGAACTCTTGTAGTTGAGTATTGTTTTTACTGACATTGCCGGTATTCAAAGTATGAAAGAATGAGATAATTGAAGATGAGAAATGATGATGGAATATTTTTCTCTCATCACCACTGATGAATTTTTTTTCATCCCTCAACTTACCAGTATAATTTTCACTATTTGTTAAATGAGTTTTTTTTGTGATAGTAAGATCGCCCTTTCAATTGATCATACACTTGCCTCGAATTTGAAACTATGTCAAGTTACCGATGTTGTTTTAAAGAAATCAAATATTTTTCGTGATGACACATTGTTGCAAATAGGTCTTATGTAATCACTCTAAACCTGCTTCATTTATTGTTCATACATTTATTAAAAATACGACTAAAAATCCTCCGAGGATTTATCCATTTCTAGAATATATTTAAACAGAGAATGAGTAAATGAAATTAATTCATGAATCTAATTATGAATGAAAACTTGACAAAAAAAAATGAGGGAATTAATTCCAAACAAGAGTTAATTGGAATAAAGGTGATACAACATTTGAATGGCTATTAAATAGTTGATGAATAGCTCATTGACAACTTTCCTTTCATCAAAAGCCTTCCATTTGATATTAAATAATCAAATTATTCTCCAAACTAATATCTTGTGCGGTGAACATAGTTCACACAATACTTATACAGCCATATATTCAAGTAGATCGGTTAGCGTCACTCATTCAGTTTGCTTCCAAGTGCCTTTATTGTGGCTGTCATTTCTACTCGGCTCTAACGAGATATTTTAAACCAATTACGCTGAAACTCTCTCTGAAATGTACTGATGGTGTCGAGTTATTATAGGGCACAATTATTACTAGATATTTTAAGAAACCATTTGTACTCACATTCATAGCATAATTATTCTTCATTTTTTTATGATATTAATATTATTTTTATATTATTTTCATATCTCTGTTTATACTGATACTTTTCATATCAGGCTACTGTTCTCTCTCATTATTTTCTACAATCATTTTTTTATCAATCATTCATGTGTGATTTATCATTATTATGTATTTTTTCTACTTCATTAATTTTGTATTTGATTATTATTATATTCCAAAAGGCAATCATGTGTACCATGACATAGTCTTATGAAGATTCATATATATATATATATATATATATATATATATATATATATATATATATATATATATATATATATATATATATATATATATATATATATAAGTAGATCGGTTAGCAGCACTCATTTAGTTTGCTTCCAAGTGCCTTTATTGTGGCTGTCATTTCTACTCGGCTCTATCGAGATATTTTAAACCAATTACGCTGAAACTCTCTCTGAAATGTACTGATGGTGTCGAGTTATTATAGGGCACAATCATTACTAGATATTTTAAGAAACCATTTTTACTCACATTCATAGCATAATTATTCTCCATTTTCTTATCATTTTTGTATTATTTTTATATTATTTTCATATCTCTGTTCATACTGATACTTTTCATATTAGGCTACTGTTTATCACTCTCTCATTATTTTCTACAATCATTTTTTTATCATTCTTTCATGTGTAATTTATTATTATTATGTATTTTTTCTACTTCATTAATTTTGTATTTGATTATTATTATGTGTCAAAAGGCAATCATGTATAACATGACATAGTATAATAAAGATATATATATATATATATATATATATATATATATATATATATATATATATATATATATATATATATATACATATATATATATATATATATATATATATATATATATATATATATATATATATATATATATATTTAAGTAGATCGGTTAGCAGCACTCATTTAATTCGAATCCCAGTGCCTTTATTGTGGCTGTCATTGCTACTTGGCTCTAACGAGATATTTTAAACCAATTACACTGAAACTCTCTCTAAAATGTACTGATGGCGTCGAGTTATTATAGGGCACAATTATTACTACCCTCTGGTTTTGGCTGCAGGCTTTACGCACCGAGGAAGACAAAGGAATTATTATACACACACTTCATCACCTTGCTTGTTTAGTTTCAACATTTTATTCAAATCGAGATTTATTTCGTGTTTTAATTATAATCTGGTGAAGATTCGGTATTTAGAGACTGTAATCAACTATACACGCAAGAAGGAGGCTTGCTACCAATATAACAAACAGAAATGTCACCGTTATGTTGGTATATCTGTAGGTTTTTTCAGAATTTTTTATGTTTTGTGAATAAATTTAACGATTTGAAACACAACTACGTTTTTTAAAAATCATTAATTTTTGAAATTTGTAGTGATTTTTTCCCAAAAGTTTTTACAATTATCAAGTTGGTAGACAATCTTCTACTCTCCTGGATACAACCATACTTTGATTATATTTCATACATTTTGTACTTCTTCTTGAATAAAATATAGGAAAATTATTCCTTAGAGATGCAAATTCTACACGAGCTCTTTTAAAGAAACACAAATATCTATATAGATAGATGAACTCTCGTTGGTATATATTTGTTCATTTATTTTTTCATTGTTTCTATCGTTTCATAATATTATACATTCTTTTTTCTCAAATTGCTATCTATTGCAATCAGTGTGCAGAACATCACCTAGGGTATATATAATATTCATGATGTTTTTCAGTTTATTAATATCAAAGAAATATGTTGGCAACTCCGCGGGATGAAAATATTGCTTTATTCTCTCTCTCTGTAAATTCGTATCAAATCAGTAAACATCAACAAACGGCTTTGTTGTTAGCGGATTCTCGTGAGACTTTTGATGTCGAAGAGGACCTAGATGCTATCAGAATGCCTTTCCCTGCCACCCCCCCCCCCCCCTTCCCATCACACCTTTTTCACGCTCGAATTAATCTTTGTGAACTTTTTGTGTGTACAAAAGCAACACAAAAACGTTGGGATGGATATAAACTAGGCTTCCAATTCATGATGAAGTTATCTTGGATGAATGCAAAAGTGGAATTCAAAGTTAGTCGAAATGAGCATATCACCGATTCATCGTAACAGATGAATGTGAAAGATACTTTCAGTTCCTTTAATAAGTATCCTGAGTGAGGCTCAGTTTGAAAATGATAACTTATTTTGGCATTTAAATATCTTTCGCAGCTGAAACCTCATTAAAAACAGAATAATTCACACTTTGAACTATTTCGTTTTATTTACTTTACATCGTATCAGAAGGGTTGGAATTTAATTTGAAAGTCTCATTAACCAACTACGCGTATAAGTTGAATTATCAAGTCACAAAAGAGAAGAAAAAAGTGTATATAAAAGAAGACCATATCATTCTATTTTTATCATAATTAAAACCTTTTTTTCTAGTTATTTAGAATTTGAATATTTAGAACGTTATATCATAAATGGAGCTTGTCGAAGCTTTGGCACATGAGAATATATAAACCTATCTATAAAATATTTGCCCTTGTCCTGCAAAGCTTATTGAGGAGTACGTCAACTAAACCACCCCATTACATCAAAGAGGGTTTTTTTTTACCTTTTTTGGGGGGGAAATGTTCAAATTAATTTCAACAGTTTTTTCATAGTTCAGTCTGAACGTTTGAATCCTTGAACCATCAAAAGTGATATGAATTTCGTCTTTTCGCTATGATTCATATTTAAATGTTGAAACATTTCAAAACGGGCAAAAAAAGAATTTTTAATCTGTGAAATCTTCTATTAAGAACTCGCTTTTATTAGTATTTTCATAGTCTTACATGAGTTTCATCGATATTTCTTCAGAGTTATGATTAGTTAGTTGGTTAGTTAGTTAGTTATTATTTATTGGTCCCAATTGCATTACACGTAATATTGGATAGGTCAGCGTAGTTATAAAGATGGCGATAAAATACAATACAGTAAAGGAGCGTATTGATAGATATATGCAGTATAATATTCCACATACAGTAGAAATACATGGAATAAAATAACGGGTGAAAACATTTTATAAACAATAGAAGAAAGAAGTCCTAATCTGCCTTACTGATGGTCTCAATTAGTCAGTATGATTAAACAATTCAACAAGACTATAAAAGCAGTGATTGATGAGCCAGGTTTTTAAAAACGTTCCAGTCATTCTTTTTATTCTTATTGGTAATGCATTGTAAAATGTATTTCCGGCATTATGAAGGGTCTTTCTTGTAAAACTCATGTCTGTGTCTTTTGATTCCTCTTGGGGAGGGGAGCTAGAACCCAGTCTAACGATCCTACCTTCTCATCCCTAACCTTGAGTGGGGAACATTGATTTTTCTCAAGTTTCACATCATATAAAACGAGAAAAACTTCTTCAGGCAATTTGACAGTAAAAGTTACAGGCACGCTTTCAGTGGTAAACAGTAGAACTTGCGCGCGCATATCTCAGCCGGCCCCGTGGCTCAGTCAACTATCGCAGTGCGTTAGGAACTGAAGTCAGGTTAGGCGTGTGTTCGAGTCCTGCATAAGGCATGGCTTTTTGTAAACGTCTTCTCACTTATCATCTCTTCATCGTTTCATTATCACCGCTCATTCGAACCCCCGTATAACCTAGCTGCTAGTGGGGTCATTGAGCAAGATCAAAATAGAATACATTATCGACAATTTCTTTGTAAACTTTCGTCAGCCATTTTTGGAATTTAAAAACACATTCCATTTTTAATTTCAGTGTCGAATTCTCTGCAACAACATTCTCGTCAGTCAATAAACAACCCTTATAGTTGTTTACTTATGAACTCGACTGTACCGCTCAAGTTCTCATGATTTGCACACATTTTGCACTTGTTGTACGTGCAACCAAAGGTGCATATCCCTCTCTCTCTCACTCTTCATTTTTTCTCTCCGTCACTTTTCTCTTTACCTTGTCACACACAAAAGTGCCTCAATCTGTGATCTCTTTCTATACCGGTAACCACTCATGCGGACAGGTTGACATTTGAGCGACAAAGCCTCCGGGCACATTATAAACTACTGCCTCGCTATAAAACATCAATCAAAAGCATGTGAGACATGAGTGTCCTGTAGAATCATGTTGAATAGACATCCCCCCTCCCCCCCTCCCCCCCTCCCCCCCCCCCCTCACTAAACCTCGTTAAAATTCTAGCCTCGACGGTAGTGAGATTTAATGTATAATGAGGGTTTTGACTTTACTAGCGATGATTATATCTTCCAAAGACAACGTCTTTGGTGTATGTGTTTCGTTCTCGGAACTAAAGCGGCGGTGTTTTCTCCTGTAAGATATAATGCCTGCTTCTTTTTTATGACGCGCTTTCGTCACAATGCGGTGTTCGTTTCATTATATTAACATAATGCGACAGAATTCGAGACTTTGTGAGTGACATTGAATTACGTGGAATTCGTTATGCTTTTGTTATAATGAAATTTGAGAATTTTCGATCTTTTGTAACAGCTCTTGTTGTAATTTGAAATTGTGTATCATTTTATCGAAATGGATTTTTATCGTAAAGTCGTGTGGACTGTTTGGGTGTGCGAAAGGAAGACTCAATTAATCTGGTAACTGGAGAATTTACTTGACAGAGCTGCGTACTGGTTTATACATATATATATATATATATATATATATATATATATATATATATATATATATATATATATATATATATATATATATACATATATATATATATATATATATATATATATATATATATATATATATATACATATATAAATATATATATATATATATATATATATATATATATATATATATATATATATATATATATATATATATATATATATATATATGTATACAATGTCTTCGAGAGAAAGAGAGTGGTTATTTCTCAGGGGAGTATTTTGTGATGGTATAAAAACGTTGACAAAATGTATTAATTGGAAATGTTAATTTTCTGATCAGCCGTTAAGGGTGGAATAACTGAAACTAGGAAAACGCAACAACTGCATTGTTGGATGAACGAGGCATATTTATATGGAATGGAATGAGAAAGCTATAGGGTGTTCGTACGTAACAAACGACAAACAATAGTTACCATAGCAACACAGCGAACTGGTGGACTACCAAACATTCTGATTGGACAATTCCAACTGGTGGACACTGTTGTCTCTCTCTTTCAACAATGGGTGACGTCAGGATTGAGAATACCCTATATATGCACCTGAGTGCAAAACAATCACGTCACTGTCTTCCTGTTCCATTCATCGCTCTTATTTATGTTTTTCATCATTTATACGGTTATACCTATTGCTTTTCTCGATAGGTTAATTAATAGCTTATGTTGATGTCAAAATTACATCTTGATTTTTGTTCCATTTAAACGGCTCATCCGATTTATGTTGAAAATTTGAATATTGTGTATACATCATCATATTCAAATTCCGTGGACATTTAAATTCATTCGGAGAAATTTTGACTTTTTAAATTTGTTCGTGTTATCCTCATGAATTTTCTTTTTTAATTTCGAAGTAGATTTTGTCAGAAGTGGTATAACCGATTGCGCCTCAAGACTACACAGTATCAAGCGAGACACTTGATTTCAAAATCTTGATTTGAATTTAAAGTTTCACTTGATTTGAAAGTTTCAACAAACTTTGTTCCTTCGTTTCACCTGTGAAGCGTGAACAAAAAAAAGCGTGAACAAAAAAAATGTTTTTTTCGAGTACAGTCAAATTGAGTATTCGCTTCGCTCATCCAATCAACTGACCTTGATATTTTCAATCTCATCGTATATCAAATTCGATCCTATAGCCCTATATATAAAATAATATAGAATTATTGAAATTGTTTGTTAAATGAAATATTATTATTCATTGTTGTCATTGATTTAATTATAATTATTTATTTTTATTATTGATATAATCACAATTATTCATTCATTCTTCGGGGTGGTAAGATCGCCCTCGTGAGGCCCCGTCTGAACGATCCTACCTTCATACATGACCTTAATTGAGAAGCAATGATTTTGTATCAAATTTCATTGTTGATAAAGAACCCATCACAATAAATTCCAATTGTCAAGTTAGACTAAATCAGTCATGATTGATATACCCGCTGGCGACAGATTGTCAGGCTCGTGTTACAATCTACCGTCAATTATATGATCAACGCATCAGCTTGCTTGTCAACACCAGTGCGCATGTATTACTGCGCAGGTGGTCAGTGACCAGAACCAATGAGTGTCACCGTGTGTAGGACCAAACACCTGATGGCTGATGATTTACTGTACCTGGCGCCTCCACACGTTGTGTCGGCTTGGCCACACATAAATCCCCCTCCCCCCCCCCCCCTCCCCACGGTGGCAAATCGTAAATCACTTCCACCATTTCAACAGGTGCATTTGTATTTTATTTTAATTTTTTTTTTTCGTCACTTGTCAGAGGTTTTTCTAATTCGAACGTGAGATGAAATATTAGAACAGATTACATCAATATATATAGGCCTATATTTTTGGGGGTAACTACTTTTTAGTAGATAGGCTTTTTTTGTGTGACGTCACACATTGTTGTGATAAGTAAACAACAATTTTCCACAGTAATTTTGTTTATAGTAGAATCTTCAACTCGTCATTCTTGTTAGAAAAATGATTATTTCATAATCACATTGATTCGTCTCTATTACTGATTGAAATTCTTTATTTTATTTTATTTTATTTCAACACATTCGAATTATTTTGCTGCGTCGCACTTGATGAAACACCCGAACACTTTTCACATTGAACATAAAATTCTACAGGTATAAATAAAACTTGGACCGTACAATACACAAAATGAATAAATACATCTTCTGATACGTCGACAATATCTATCAAAAACGCTGATGAGTCAAAATTTTCAATAACAAATGTGAAAAGATGACTTGTATATAACAGTAATGCTTGATATTTTCCTCACAGCGTACCGTTACATACAAATAACATGTAACATACCGTCAATGTTCATTATGGATCTACATTATTTGAGAAGACACTTCTCTGAATCCAGTTTCACTACAATATCTTCATCCGGAAAGCCACTATGATCGTTTATATGTTATGTTGACACCGGAAATATTACCCTGTAGGTATATTCCCCCTTGACCTTGAGTTCTCCCTAAATAAAATGAACATCATCAAGATGAACTCAAAGATAACTCGAACTAATAAAAGCCATTCAAAAATCGAATAAACACAAATTTATTAATATAAAAGTAGGTTCATTCCTATGTCGGGTTTATATCATTTTAAAAAGCATTTCTACAATAAATTCTGTCATTTATGGACCTTCATGACGTTTTCCTTGCTCGCTTCCGGTGTTGTTCTATCGTTTCTGGTTCAAACCTGTACATAGAGTGTATGTGTGTGTGTGTGTAAAAGAAGATCCTGCTTCTTGCATATTGCATGAAGAATAGCTGAACGGATAGATTCGAGATCTGGAAAAGACGATCAACTAAATGCAGTATGAGAAGAAGATGCGGGATTTGCTGGAAGCGTGCGTGTCTGGATCAACTGGGATCATACAACACTGGCGTCCTGATCTAGGAACAGTCTGCGAAGCTGGATCGTATCCCGAATGGGAGGAAACGGGAGTACACGGAGGTCGATTTGACGAAATATCAGATTTTTTTTTGGTGATAACTTTCGAACGGTATAAGATATAAAAATTGCAATACGGGGGGAAAAAAGGGTATTTCTACTTTCTAGTACTTACTATAGGTAGTATAAGATATAACCATATTCATATATATGTATATATATATATATATATATATATATATATATATATATATATATATATATACATATATATTATATATATGTGTGTATATATATATATATATATATATATATATATTTAAATATATATATATATATATATATATATATATATATATATATATACACATATATATAATATATATGTATATGTATATATATATATATATATATATATATATATATATATATATATATATATATATATATATACATATATATAATATATATGTATATATATATATATATATTCACGAGTTGAATATATTCAACTCGATCGTATCGTATATATATTTTTGCTTGAATATCCACAACCGATGACAGCCCTTGTCATAATTGAAATAATACACATTCATTTTTACAACAACTAACGTTCTCTTACCCTACTTTCATCGTCTCCTTTCAACGTAGCTACTACTACTTTCATGTCTTGAGTATATCAATTTCGCATACAAAAATAAACTCTTCCAAGTTATATATATCAGATTGTTTTTTTTTTTCATTTCATGATCTATGAACTTTACAAGCGAAATATCCGAATACAACGAGCTCGCCATTTCCTTCGCAATCTCCATATCAGAAACATGCGATTTCCCGTCACGTTCCTTCACTTGTACCCTTCATATTCCGTCACACCACTTCTCTGGCTGCTCTATTCTCGACTGATGTTGTTGTTGTCGTTGTTGTTGTTGTTGTTGTTGTTGTTGCTAATGATGATGATGACAGTGTTATTTCATCATTCTTAGTGACACGCTCGATCGATCTTATACCTGAACACTTTTTCCTTTTTCATCCACAACAATCGTATTAAGTTCAACAAAGAATCTGTTTCCTTTTCCTGTCATCAATAACCGGTTCCCACTAGATCATTTATAAATAATTTTCACGATTTTTACTCTCTCTCTCTCTATCCCTCTCTCTCTCTCTCTCGCTCTCGTTTCTTTTTTTCTCTTTTTCGGATAGAATCTTCTTTACAAGCGATGAAGATATTCTGATGGCAACTTCATTGTACACTGCGCTGTCCGAAGACGTGGCTATAAAATGTTTTTTTATTATTATGATCGTGAGATGAACGTTTTGAAGAGAATTTTCTTGGAAAATGTAAAGGAGATTCGATCGAATGAAGGGACTATAATAATAGTGTATATATATATATATATATATATATATATATATATATATATATATATATATATATATATATATATATATGCAGACTGCCTGAAGCGTTTTAGCCCTATTATAAGTTACTTTCGACAGCTTTATTTGGGTGTTTTACTCGATTCTGAATAAATTCATATTTTAGATGTGTATTTTGAAATGTATGTTATTACTGGTGGAAGCTTTATTTATCAGACATACCGTAGGGTAGTGTAGTGAAATACATGAACCTGTTAATATTGTTTGTATATCATCGCGAACTTCAAACAAAAGTATAACCTAAAAGAGATCGAAGTGATTGGACTGTTTATTGGAGCTCGAGGAACCATTCCGAAGTTTTTCGGAGGGATTTTTGTAAACGTTTTTTGATAGATAATTCTTTGGAATATCTTATTGGAATCACAGGCCTGAAAGATTTCATTCGAATATATATATAATATATATATATATATATATATATATATATATATATATATATATATATATATATATATATATATACAAATATACATACAATTAGATCCTAAGTATTGATCGTAAGTAGAAAATCTATGATCTACGATCTATTGGCGTCGGTGAATGATATACGAGATGATTGGGATGATGAGATGAAAGATTATTTCAATATTTGTTTTTGGATAGTGGGAAGGAGTCGGTCGTGGCCTGTTGCTAAGGAACCATCTCAGTATTAACCTGAACGACAGACGGAAACCACAAAAAAAACTGTCAAGATGATCGACCATGGCTGGAATCGAATTCGGTCTCCTGAATGACGGTTCAGTGTATTAACCACTCGACCACACATCTCAGTACATCATTAATATACATTAAATCATTTGCGACTCGGCAATCAACAACTTGATACCTTTACCTGTGTCAATTCTGGGATCTCTTGTATATAAATTCAATCATTTGTCGTAATTTGAGTTTGGATTCTTGTAACGGATTTCAATCAAGATTTAAATTGTATCGCACACAGCATCCCTGTTTTCAATGTGTCATCTTATTTCCCCGAAGATTTGTCTGTCTCCTATTTGCTTAGCTGGCACGATAAGCCGTTATCCATTAACCTGCCACTGTTGATGTTCGAAACGGGGACGAATTTTCCACTGATTTGAAATTGCTCTTATCTCACTCGATTTCCATTAAAACTCTTTCCTATGAAGTGTTTTCTTTAGAATTCTTATTTCGCTTTTTTTTGTATTCAGAAAAAATATATATAATAGCTCATGTTTTTCTAATTTGAAATGAAAGACATTCTAATTAAGTGACGTCACACTTGTATGTCGTATTTATTCAATATATTACTTAATCGGATCATCTCCAGTTAGACCAAACTGGAACTTGTTTTGTGTATCCTGACAATTTCTCATCCATATTTCAATTTTTAAGATATTCAATATTTAAACTTCAACTTTTAATTTAGGATCAGTTTTTGTTTGGATTATACAGTAAAGACAGGCAACAGCGTTTTGAGCTATTCCATGGCAAACGATACTAACTAGCTATATTTTTAACCGAGCCACGAATTGACCAGTTTCTTCGATAATTCACTAAAATTTGGCGTTTTGTCTCAATTGAATACTAGATAACTTTTAATAATGCCAACAACGAACTGTGTATGATTGAAAACCATGTCACTTTCATACCTGTCTTTCGTCTCATGTTCTGAATGTATAATAATAGAAAAAAAGGTATCGCTAATTATTTGAATTAATTTTAAAATTGGTTTCGTAGTTTCGACAAAGTGTATGCTAATTCGTGTCTCTTGTTTGTCCACAGGTAAGCAAAGAGCCACATGGCAGCGCATTTCGAATCACAGTCGAAGAGGAAAATACATTTCGTTCAATACTAGAAGGTATAAGTGGATAAAATCAATTAATTTTATAGTGGTAAAAGTAATGATTTCGTTAATATCAACTTTAATCTATAGTGTGATGAGTCTTTGATGAACCAAGTTTTACTAACTGTGATAGTTGGTGGATTAACCAATACTTGGCTGATCAATTTGTTATCACCCTTGGTTATGTAAGTTATTTTCGTACATTAACTAATAGTCAGCCAATTAATACTGGGCGAAGAGGTCGTTAAACCGTCTCTTAGTACTATATTATTACGAATAGATCAATGCAGCCGTAAATCTTCGTGAAAATTCCACAGCGAAACTCCTAACCGTCAGTGTTAAAGGATAGCTATCCAGTGAAAGAGAAGAAACCGTTTCTGACAAGTTCATGCTCATTATTACTGTCATTTACAAGATGCTCTGAAAACCAAACGCCACCCTCCGTGGCTCAGTCAGCTGAGGCACCGCTTTAGAAACTGAAGTCATCGTTGGGCGTGGGTTTGAGTCCCGCATAAGGCATTTTTATAAACGTCCTTTCATTCATCATTACTTCGTAGTTTCATCATTACCTGCTCATTCGTACCCCCGTATAACCTAGCTGTTGGTGGGATCGTTGAGAAAAACAATAATCATCATCACCTCAAATCTATTGGACTCAAATTTTCGCGTAGCTATAGACATAATTATGACTAGAATTTAAGTTCATTCATTCATTGAATATTAATCACAAATGCATACAGTATGATGCGGTGGTGTTGTCCCTAACTAAGTACATTCATATAAGAAACAAATCTAATTCATGTATAAAAAACGAAAACACTCAAGATGTTATAAATATAACATGTAGACTTGACAGAAAACAAAAACAGCACATTTCATTAACTCTCCTCTTCTTGGATTCTCTTTCTGAACATTTTATTCGACACTCTCTCCTTCAAATACTGTTTTCTTCAGTTTGTTCCACTCTCTATATAATATATATATATATATATATATATATATATATATATATATATATATTGGCTTTTAACGACGCACTGTAATGATGACTAAAATCTATTGCCGTCGGATGAATGATTAATGAGATGATGGGATGATGAGATGAAGGTTTTATGGGTAGTGGGAAGGATAGTGGTAAGGAAGCGGTCGTGGCCTATATAGTGGGAACCATCCCGGCATTAGCCTAGACTACAGAGGGAAACCACGAAAAACGCCTGTAAAGATGGACGGTGGCGGGGATCGAACCGGATCCGACATGCCCACTACCTCCCGGGTCACATGGAGCAAGTGCGCTAACCACTCAGCTACTGTGCCGGTTCCACTCTCTAATTGTGCGGTTGATAAAAGAGTAATGTCCAACAGTTATTAGTCTTTTCGAACACTCCATCTTAAATATATGATCTCTTCCAATAGAACAATATTTGTTCTGAGGCGAATTAGCAGTTTTACAAAATGAATCTTCATAAGTGGAAATAATTCGACTCTCCACCTGAATGCGAGGCCATCTCCTCGGCCATTAAAGCGGTAATCTCCAGCCGTTCACCGCCCCTCAGGCCCACTTTCATAAACACACATAACAATAAAAAAAAACTCGAAAGATGCACACAAAAAACAAGAAAAAAAAATAGAAATTATGCACGTTAATATAATCCCATCCACGATTTATGTTATCCGCGGTGGTACGTACAAAGCCTGCGTCTGTTAACAAGCCCATTATCCCGTCACACAGACGTGCGTGCGTGCGTGTGCGTGTTGTGTGTAGCGTCGTGACGCTAAGCCGGCGCGCGGGGGGGGGGGAGGCGTCGGTTAGGACCAGAACACATCTCTCTACATCCCGGGGATTCGATCTCTCCGCGCGACGCTCTCTGGGAGGGGGGCGGGGGGGGGGGAGGGGGAGGAAACCAATCAACAAGTGGCCGCCATAACATCTCTACATAATGCCATGCACTTGAACACCCCCCCTCCCCCCCCCCGGCTCTCGCACTGCACGAGAATTGCCGTGAAATTACAACTGGTTCCGTCGCGACGGACGGGGGGGGGGGGGGAACGTTTTCTCGACCAAGTTTTATCCAGTGCACTTGTGGCTCGCTTCAGATTTGAATATTAATTGCCTGGGTGTGTGAAACTGCTTCTCGTGTTATGTGATTAGGTTAGTGGAGGAATGGAGATTGGAGTCGGATAACTTCTGAAATTGAGATCTGATTCCCAGTTTTCTCAATAGAATAAAATTGTCATTATTCGTCAGAATCCAATTCCAGGGCTTATAAGTCCTTCAAGTGAATATCGATATAACAATGCAGCCATCTTAAGAATGGTATATCCTATCCAGCGTCTGGACTCTTACCGTTAAAACGGACGATATGCAACGGTAACGGTACTGCACGGTAATCATCACAAAACAACTACCGTATTCTAGATAGGATATTCAAACCAAATCACTGTAGTTTTAATATCCGCTGCAATCTCGTCCAATTTCAATAGATTTTTACTATTTTCGTTCGAAACCGAGTCGTAGAAATAATTGAATCGTAAAATTCAATCACGTTGAATTGTTTGCTAAATAGTAATATTGAATCCCAATCGAGCTTACGTTGGAAGAATCTATTTTGGGGATTTTACCGCGGATTTCATCAAAAACTACCGATTTCATGGCTAGTACTAGGAAAACGCTATATACGCGTTGTTAGACGAGTGGGTAAAGTAATAGTATGTCTGCTTCACTGCCAAACTTTTGCCTAAATTCGCCAATTGGGTTACATTTT
>CAXFZR010000621.1:0-35033 GCA_964007535.1 Brachyptera risi
ATATATATATATATATATATATATATTATATATATATATATATATATATATATATATATATATATATATATATATATATATATATATATATATATATATATATATATATATATATATATATATATATATATATATATATATATATATATATATATATATATATATATATATATATATATATATATATATATATATATATATATATATATATATATATATATATACCTAATGAAAATGAATGAGTGTACTACTACATCATATCTTTCATTGTCGCGAGTGAATCTACAAAAATAATGTGTAAAAATAATGTGTAGTTTATCATTTTTGAAGCTTGATTCATAATAAATGGATCGAACACTTGACACCTGATTGCGCTCCTTCGTCCACTCATTCCCGAAATTTCGAAAAATGACGTCACAACGGTCCAACGCCTCGCCTATTTTCCACGACCTGACAACTTGACTCCTCGATAATATTGGGTCTCGGCTGCCTCTAATCACAACCACGAAGAACACAGCGCAGTATGAATTGATAGTTCACTTGAAAACAATGACATGATACAGAACAATGAAATGGTAAGAGTTGTCGAGTTTTCCGTCTTACATTCGGTATCAGATGCACGTACGTAATTAGGAAGTTTTCCCACCGCCCTTACGACCAACTGTGATGCATGTATATGCTCTGGCGGTCGTTAGCTCAACCATATTATATATATATACAACCGAGATACGTTTGTTTCACCGCTCTGCAAACCGGAAAGTTACTACTATATTCGACGTTTTCGAAGCAATTCCTTCTATATTATATTTGTGAAGAGCCAATATGGCCGCTTAAATTGGAAAATGGATATGTCGCTATTGGCTGCAGGAGTAACGTATCATGGTGAGGTAATTAGATGAGAGTAGCGAAGATTTCAATCTCATATACCGAATAAATGGAGCTTCGTTTTCATGTTTGATTTTTTGTTGTTTTGTAATATTGTACGCGACATACGGGTCAGTAAAAAAATCGACTCGAACCTTTTTTGGTATTTTGGTGTCACATCGGAGTAGGTTGGGATTGTTTGAAACAAAAATGGTCAACGGTTTTAGCGGAAAGGAATCGGAAAATTTAAAAAATACCCGTAAGATGAGTAACTCGGAGGAAAATTACTTTTAAATTAAAACTTTTCAAAAGCTTTTAAATTCTCGCTGTATAGATGAAGAAAGCCATCATACATATCTTCAATGATTTTCACAACACTCGAATGAAGAATAACAAAGAAAGCGCACTGAAAGTCTACATTTTATTGAATATTTGGGTCAATTATTAGTTCTGCAAAGTATATATGCGACAGGTTACACCATAAATATCAACAAGTTGCATGTAAGGTTTTCGAACGTCCTTTTAAGGTGATCCAATGTCTGTACAGATCTAGATTGAGCTGACGAATTTTTTTTTTCTAGATTTCCATACTTCTGAGCTCATCTCACAACGCATATCCCGCGTTTTCCTAGTCCATCTAGCTGAACGCTGCTCGAGCAATGATCAGCGGGGCCGGGGGGAGGGGGGGGGGGATGGTTGGCGCTATTTTATCACTGCCTTTTAATCCAATTAAGTATCGCCGCGATATCGGCCGGCTGTGTGGACAATAGATGGTCGGAACCAATAGTCGAGTCAGCGGTAAAGTCGTGAAAACGAGATTGGAGAAAATCTGTCGGAAAGCGGAAAGAAAAACTTGTCTAAAGGGGGTTATGAAAATATATTCCCTGGATTTTGTATTGCTATTTCTTGGTCAAGATTGTCGGCATACCTTATACCCCATCAGTTCAATTCAATTCAATTCAATTCATTCATCCATTTCTTGAGCAGTAACATTTTACACTCTGTATTGAAAGTACATGCTATGAAATTAGTCACCATAACATTACATATATGAAATTATATATTCAAAATTACAGACTAAAGTAACATTCAATTGCGATGGCAACGAATTATAGTGTGTTATTGATTGATAGGTACTCACCCACTGTATAAGGACATGATTCAACAAGGTATTTCTTGAGTACATTTTTAAAACAATTGGTTTCAGGTTTAGATTTTATTGTTGGTGGCAAATCATTATATAAAACTGTTCCTGAGTAGATTGGGCTTTTTTCATATAGCTTCAAATTATGTTTGGGTTGATAAATACCAAATGTCTCAATTGCCAGCGTGAGAGTATCGCTGACCGGCGGTTGGAAGTTGTTATCACTATGGTAACCCATGCTATTTGTGTTCACCAACTCTCGGACCAGGCCTGACTTAATTTACCAAAACTGAACACTCACTGAACTCAACTGAGCTGAACACGAGCCTAAACTGAACACTCACTGAACTCAACTGAGCTGAACACGAGCCTAAACTGAACACTCACTGAACTCAACTGAGCTGAACACGAGCCTAAACTGAACACTCACTGAACTCAACTGAGCTGAACACGAGCCTAAACTGAACACTCACTGAACTCAACTGAGCTGAACACGAGCCTAAACTGAACACTCACTGAACTCAACTGAGCTGAACACGAGCCTAAACTGAACACTCACTGAACTCAACTGAGCTGAACACGAGCCTAAACTGAACACTCACTGAACTCAAATGAGCTGAACACGAGCCTAAACTGAACACTCACTGAACTCAACTGAGCTGAACACGAGCCTAAACTGAACACTCACTGAACTCAACTGAGCTGAACACGAGCCTAAACTGAACACTCACTGAACTCAACTGAGCTGAACACGAGCCTAAACTGAACACTCACTGAACTCAACTGAGCTGAACACGAGCCTAAACTGAACACTCACTGAACTCAACTGAGCTGAACACGAGCCTAAACTGAACACTCACTGAACTCAACTGAGCTGAACACGAGCCTAAACTGAACACTCACTGAACTCAACTGAGCTGAACACGAGCCTAAACTGAACACTCACTGAACTCAAATGAGCTGAACACGAGCCTAAACTGAACACTCACTGAACTCAACTGAGCTGAACACGAGCCTAAACTGAACACTCACTGAAGTCAACTGAGCTGAACACGAGCCTAAACTGAACACTCACTGAACTCGACTGAGCTGAACACGAGCCTAAACTGAACACTCACTGAACTCAACTGAGCTGAACACGAGCCTAAACTGAACACTCACTGAACTCAACTGAGCTGAACACGAGCCTAAACTGAACACTCACTGAACTCAACTGAGCTGAACACGAGCCTAAACTGAACACTCACTGAACTCAACTGAGCTGAACACGAGCCTAAACTGAACACTCACTGAACTCAACTGAGCTGAACACGAGCCTAAACTGAACACTCACTGAACTCAACTGAGCTGAACACGAGCCTAAACTGAACACTCACTGAACTCAACTGAGCTGAACACGAGCCTAAACTGAACACTCACTGAACTCAACTGAGCTGAACACGAGCCTAAACTGAACACTCACTGAACTCAAATGAGCTGAACACGAGCCTAAACTGAACACTCACTGAACGCAACTGAGCTGAACACGAGCCTAAACTGAACACTCACTGAACTCAACTGAGCTGAACACGAGCCTAAACTGAACACTCACTGAACTCAACTGAGCTGAACACGAGCCTAAACTGAACACTCACTGAACTCAACTGAGCTGAACACGAGCCTAAACTGAACACTCACTGAACTCAAATGAGCTGAACACGAGCCTAAACTGAACACTCACTGAACTCGACTGAGCTGAACACGAGCCTAAACTGAACACTCACTGAACTCAACTGAGCTGAACACGAGCCTAAACTGAACGAACCGACTCGAAGGTATTGCATCAAACAAAGCACAGATCAACACAATAATGAAGTGTCAATCAATTGAATCAAACCAGGAGATCTCATGACGATTTAAATACATATTTGTTGATGTCATCAAAATTGGTAGATTCCAAAAACGAGCCCTTGAAGTAGAAGTAGTTCAGTAGTAGTAGGCCTAGTGTTTATTCCTTTCACCCTCTTTCGAGAAAATCGGTAAACAAGTTGGCAGTGAGCCATCATTTATGAATTATCAATGAATCAGTATAATTACAGTATAGGCCTATCAAACAAGTAATACAACAAATAATGATACATTCAAAGAGCTTGGATTAATTGATATCGGATTGCGATGAATCGATAGAATTCAAGAGTGCTGAATAACTTGAGAGATACTGTTTTTGTCTGACTTTGATGTACGAACAAACGGCAACTAGAAAACTTCCTTGACCGACAGCTTGGAAGAGTTATTACCATGAACGTGGAACATGCGTCAAGCTTGGAAATGTTGATTTGGTTTGTGCTATAAAATACCAAACCGAGTCAAATCATCGACTCATAACTATCAAATGTATACATTTTTGGATTGATACATTCAGTATTTTCGACAGAGTAAGACCGATTTCCTTACCAAAACTTTGAAAATGAATCTCATAGTAAACACACTCTCTACAATTCATCTGTATATACAGTTATCGAGATTGAGAATTTAAAAATTGTTCCCATATCATTTGAATACAATATAAATTCGATATTATTCATTATTATTTGGAATTATAGACTAATTCGATTCTCTGAAGTCCCTGCAAGTTATCAGATACAGAAAACTGAAGTGAAAACACACTTCAAAATCTTTCAGAAAATACGAACAGAAAAAACTCAGAAAAGCAGGAAACATGCATAAAAGACTACACATTTTCTCAGAAAACACAAGAGTACCTCGGTACTGAGTTTATAATGAATCTTTGATGACCTGCAGATATAAATTACCCATTAAATACAATTTTGAACAGAAGGCTCTTCCATATTCCATTTTATTATTTCCCATAGATTTCCAAGTTGAATCTCATATATATTACAGTGGTTAAGAGTTTGGCAGGAAGTCGATAAGAGAGGGGCGATAGTCGGCCAGTTCGTACAACTTGCACCCCCCCCCCCCCCCCCTTCCGGAGTAAGGAACTGTACTATGAGCATAGGCGTGATAAGGCGAATAGGTAGGTATTGGCGGTAGTTTTTTGTCGGATGCTGCCATGAATGTGGGTATATAGACTTACTTTTCCAATCTATTGCTCAATGTAGATTATTAAAGAGAGATTATTATGATTATCATTCATTTATACATTTCATTTCATTTCATTTATTTCATTGTAACAGTTGTTACATTGTTCACTAATTTCAATATTTGTTTGTGATATTCAATCTTATTGTGATGTATGTTTGGTGTAATGTTATTTCTATATGAGCTACACCTTTTATCACTACGGTATTTGAGCTCTGACTTTTATTACTACGGTATTTGAACTCTGAATTTATCACTACGGTATTTGAACTCTTGACTTTTATCACTACGGTATTTGAGCTCTGACTTTTATTACTACGGTATTTGAGCTCTGACTTTTATTACTACGGTATTTGAACTCTGACTTTTATCACTACGGTATTTGAACTCTGACTTTCATTACTACGGTATTTGAACTCTGACTTTTATTACTACGGTATTTGAACTCTGACTTTCATTACTACGGTATTTGAACTCTGACTTTTATTACTACGGTATTTGAACTCTGACTTTTATTACTACGGTATTTGAACTCTTGACTTTTATCACTACGGTATTTGAACTCTGACTTTTATTACTACGGTATTTGAACTCTGACTTTTATCACTACGGTATTTGAACTCTGACTTTCATTACTACGGTATTTGAACTCTGACTTTTATTACTACGGTATTTGAACTCTGACTTTCATTACTACGGTATTTGAACTCTGACTTTTATTACTACGGTATTTGAACTCTGACTTTTATTACTACGGTATTTGAACTCTTGACTTTTATCACTACGGTATTTGAACTCTGACTTTTATTACTACGGTATTTGAACTCTGACTTTTATCACTACGGTATTTGAACTCTGACTTTTATTACTACGGTATTTGAACTCTGACTTTCATTACTACGGTATTTGAACTCTGACTTTTATTACTACGGTATTTGAACTCTGACTTTTATCACTACGGTATTTGAACTCTGACTTTTATTACTACGGTATTTGAACCCTTGACTTTTATCACTACGGTATTTGAACTCTGACTTTTATTACTACGGTATTTGAACTCTGACTTTTATTACTACGGTATTTGAACTCTGACTTTTATTACTACGGTATTTGAACTCTGACTTTTATCACTACGGTATTTGAACTCTGACTTTTATTACTACGGTATTTGAACTCTGACTTTCATCACTACGGTATTTGAACTCTGACTTTTATCACTACGATGTTTGAACTCTGACTTTTATTACTACGGTATTTTAACTCTGACTTTCAATACTACGGTATTTTAACTCTGGCTGTTTTAATTTCCTAATTTGACTATCCATACGAATTAGATTTTAACCTTACCTTTACTATGTATTATGTGAGATATTGTCATTCCCTAATTGGATGCAAATAAATTAATAAATAAATGAGATGAATAACAACCGAGAAAAAACACATGCAAACAAAACAGACACGAGGAAAACCAGAAGGATGGTCGACCACGCGGCTGAGCAAAGGCGTCCCGAGTCTTTGATAGGGCAAAAAGTTCCCGCTAGGGTGATTATTTGTGGAAATATTCTGAATGTTTATTATGATTATGGTGAGTATTGTGTGCTCAACGACCCCACCAAAAGCTAGGTTATACGGTAGTACGTATGAGCAGGTAATTAAGAGACTATGAAGTGACTGGATGGGCGTAGCGAAGACTCCCATTAGGCTGGATATGTATCCTTCTCTTTTTTTTGTCCGCGCTCCACAGGGCGGAACGTTTGATTGATCAATACTGGGAAAACGCGGGAAATGCGTTGTGAGATGAGTTTAGAAGTATGGAAATCCAGAGTGAAAAATATTTCGTCAGCTCAATCCACATTTACAGACCTTGGATTACTTCGAACGTTCAAAAACTTTACCTGCAACTTGTTGATATGTATAGTGCTGCAACCTGTCGCATATACACTCTGCAAAACATGTTGATCCTGATATTCGATAAAATTCACACTTTTATTGCGTTTTCTTTGTTAATTCTCATTCGATTGTTGCAAAAATCTCTGAAAAAGTGTGATAGTATTGTTCATATTCGGTGGAAATTTGAGAGCTTTTGAAGAATTTTTTTTCATCAAGTATTTTTCCTCCGGGTTATTCTTATGAGGATTTTTCAAACTTTCCGATTTTTTTCCGGAAAAACCTTCTAACCGATTTTTCTGAAAAACAGTCCCAGCCTATTCTGGTATGAAGGAAATATGTAGAAAAGTTTCAAGTCGATAGGTATTTTTTCCTGTCCTGTATGCCAGGCAAAAAATTAACAATAAAAAAAAAGAAACATAAAAACCAAGCCAATTTTTTCTCGGTACATGTGGAATGGAATCTTCGCTACGCTCATCTAATGATTTTTATAGTGGACGTACAAACTTAGAAACCACCAACTTAGAACTGAATAGTTTCGAGGAGAAATCGGTTTCACCACTCTCGAAAAAATTGAATTTTTGAATGATTTTGACGAAAATGTGACAAAATGCACTCCATTGGTCGGATGGTTCGGACGATCAGTCTGATTTTTCTCGTGAATACGCTGCGTCATACAAGTAAAATGTGTTCAGTTTTTGGTTCTGATCGGTTCGACCACTACTGATAAAAAAATTATTTCGAATAATTTGCCTGAAAAATGAGAAATTAGAATCTTCGATTTCTTTAAAAATGCCTATACTGAATGTTTCCACTGGGTTGTATCACGATCTCTTACATAGATTGAAAAAAGCGTTCAGAAAAAAAAAGATAAAATATAGGTTTTCTTGATAATTCTATGCCAAAAATCACATTCATTATGTCACTGCCTCGATTTTTCATTGTGACGTTGCCCATGAACTGAGTTACCCCCATGGTCACCCCCATGGTTACGACCCAGACCTGACCTGACATCCTCTATCAGGTCTAATCAACTGCCTGGGTTGGGTTTTCACGGTTAGGGTTATCAAGGTCAGGTAAGTACCAACTCGGGCCTGACCTGACCTCATCTAATGTGGTCTAATCTAACTGCCTGGGTTGGGTTTTCACGGTTAGGGTTATCATTCAATAAGGTCAGGTAAGTACCAACTCGGGCCTGACCTGACCTCATCTAATGTGGTCTAATCTAACTGCCTGGGTTAGGTTTTCACGGTTAGGGTTATCATTCATTAGGGTCAGGTAAGTACCAACTCGGGCCTGACCTGACCTCATCTAATGTGGTCTAATCTAACTGCCTGGGTTGGGTTTTCACGGTTAGGGTTATCATTCATTAGGGTCAGGTAAGTACCTACTCGGGCCTGACCTGACCTCATCTAATGTGGTCTAATCTAACTGCCTGGGTTGGGTTTTCACGGTTAGGGTTATCATTCAATAAGGTCAGGTAAGTACCAACTAAGGCCTGACCTGACCTCATCTAATGTGGTATAATCTAACTGCCAGGGTTGGGTTTTCACGGTTAGGGTTATCATTCAATAAGGTCAGGTAAGTACCAACTCGGGCCTGACCTGACCTCATCTAATGTGGCCTAACCTAACTGCCAGGGTTGGGTTTTCACGGTTAGGGTTATCATTCATTAGGGTCAGGTAAGTACCAACTCGGGCCTGACCTGACCTCATCTAATGTGGTCTAATCTAACTGCCTGGGTTAGGTTTTCACGGTTAGGGTTATCATTCATTAGGGTCAGGTAAGTACCAACTCGGGCCTGACCTGACCTCATCTAATGTGGTCTAATCTAACTGCCTGGGTTGGGTTTTCACGGTTAGGGTTATCATTCAATAAGGTCAGGTAAGTACCAACTAAGGCCTGACCTGACCTCATCTAATGTGGTCTAATCTAACTGCCTGGGTTGGGTTTTCACGGTTAGGGTTATCATTCAATAAGGTCAGGTAAGTACCAACTAAGGCCTGACCTGACCTCATCTAATGTGGCCTAACCTAACTGCCAGGGTTGGGTTTTCACGGTTAGGGTTATCATTCAATAAGGTCAGGTAAGTACCAACTCGGGCCTGACCTGACCTCATCTAATGTGGTATAATCTAACTGTCTGGGTTGGGTTTTCACGGTTAGGGTTATCATTCAATAAGGTCAGGTAAGTACCAACTCGGGCCTGACCTGACCTCATCTAATGTGGTATAATCTAACTGTCTGGGTTGGGTTTTCACGGTTAGGGTTATCATTCATTAGGGTCAGGTAAGTACCAACTCGGGCCTGACCTGACCTCATCTAATGTGGTCTAATCTAACTGTCTGGGTTGGGTTTTCACGGTTAGGGTTATCATTCAATAAGGTCAGGTAAGTACCAACTCGGGCCTGACCAGACCTCATCTAATGTGGTATAATCCAACTGCCTGGGTTAGGTTTTCACGGTTAGGGTTATCATTCATTAGGGTCAGGTAAGTACCAACTCGGGCCTGACCTGACCTCATCTAATGTGGTCTAATCTAACTGTCTGGGTTGGGTTTTCATGGTTAGGGTTATCATTTATTAGGGTCAGGTAAGTACCAACTCGGGCCTGACCTGACCTCATCCAATGTGGTCTAATCTAACTGTCTGGGTTGGGTTTTCATGGTTAGGGTTATCAAGGTCAGGTAAGTACCAACTCGGGTCTGACCTGACCTCATCTAATGTGGTTTAACCCAACTGCCTGGGTTGAGCTTGCATGGCTAGGTTCAATGGCGTGTACGGGAAGGGGAAGGCGGGGGGGGCACTCCCCCCTCTCCGAAACTCAACCGAAGCTGGACTGAAATTGCATTATTAGAATAAAAAGAATGAGGTGTGTGGTGAATAAAATATTATATATTATTTTATGAAGTTAATAATCGGAATGCCTATGTGATAGTTATTGAGAGTGGATATTAGGATAGCCCATCTTTTTACAAAATGTCTTCCATTTTACACTTGAGTTTCACCCCCCCCCCCCCCCCCCCCCCGAAGTATAAGTATAATCCTGGCTACGCCACTAACCGACTCGGACTTGACCTGACTTCATCTGACGTGGTCTAACCTAACCGCCTGGGATGGGATCTCATGGTTAGGGTTATCAAGGTCAGGTTAGTATCTGATCTGACCTGGATCTGGATCTGGATCTGACCTGACCTGATCTAACGTGGCCGAACCATCTGCTTGAGTTGGGCTATCATGGGTAGGGTTATCATGGTCAGGTTAGTACCGCCTCGGACCTGACCTGATCTCATCCAACGTGGTCTAACCTAACCGCCTGGGCTGGGATTTCATGGTTAGGGTTATCAACGTCCGGCTTGTACCGACTGGGACCTGACCTGATATAACTTGGCGTAACCTAACGGCCAGGGTTGAATAATCATGGTTAGGGTTATTGAAGTCAGGTGACTTCACAGTAGGGTACTTTGTGAGGCACTGGTGTTAATTTCTCAGCTCATCCTTCAACGCGAGGGAAGCACGTAGCGTTTGCCTAGTTGTAAGTGAAGGACGTTTACAAAAACTCATGCATTACACAGGACTCGAACCCACGCCCAACCTCACTTCAGTTTCTGAAACGGTGCCTCAGCTGACAGGCATCACCGAATCTAGTTATATGGAGAGGATCGATCAATGTCCACGTCACGACCTGAACAAAAAAAAACGCGACCTTGAGAGCAAATAAATCAATTTCAATTTCTAAAATTGAGATGGTGACCTCCAGTTTTCTCTGAGATAGGGGGAATGAATATCGTCATTATCCGGTGGAAACTAGTTTCAGGGTTGTGGTGTCCTTTAACATTTTTGAAACTTGAAATCATTGTGGGCCCGATTGAGAAAAATGGGAAGGCGAGTGTTATACCATCTTCATATTTTGCACGATTCTGTTGAATTGATTAATATCTCAAAATGTATGGCTGACCCATGATTTGTTTCTATATTCATATATTTGATTATTTATTTTATTTATATTTGGTTTTAACGACGCACTATACTGATGGCTACGATCTATTGACGTCGGTGAGTGATGAATGAGATGATGGCATGATGAGATGAAAGGTTATTTTATTAGGTGTTTTTGGATGGTGAGAAGGAGTCGGTCGCAGCCAGTTGTCAAGGAACCATCCCAGTATTGACGTAAACGACAGAGGGAAACCTAAAAAAAAGCCAGGATGGTCGACCATGGCGGGAATTGAACCCCGGTCTCCTGAATGACGGTTCAGTGTATTAATCACTCGGCCACTCGTCTCAGTTTATATCAAGTTGGGGACTCAGGTGAAATTTTTTAAATATATTTTTCGTTTTTTTTTAAACACAATTATTGGTAATTGGCTGTTTATTCGAGTCATATGTTTCAAAATTTGGAAAATATAAAAAATCATACATGAAATAAATTATTTAGTGTCACTGTGCGTCGAGCCATCTGCTCATTTTCAATATTGCAATTTACATTGTCAATCTTGACAGGACATTTACTGCATGCATTTTTTTTCCAAAAAACAAGAATTTATTTGTTTGTACTACGTCCATGAGATTGTTCAATTATCTCGATTTGTGTGGGTGTTCATCATCAGTTTATCCAGGGTTGGGCATATCGCTTTTTTGATATCTCATCTAACAATGGAGATGAAAAAATGAATACTGAATACATTTTATATACAATTAAATGAAAAAGAACACATCGTGACATCGAAAATGAAATCATCTCTTGATATATAACAGAAATATCACAAAAGCGATATGACCAATCCTTGAGCAATACTTCAGAAACATTTCCGTGAAATAATCAATTGACAACAAATTTCATGAGGAAAACGGAAAATAAATTTCATTGTTGATAATCTCGTATAGAAACCAAATAACCATGTCCAATGTTGATATTTTTTGGTAGTTCTAGCATGATAGTTATCTACGTGCAGTATTTGAAGTGTATACAATCAATAATTAACTAAGATAGGATTTTCACCTGAGTCCCCCTTGACAATTTGTATCCATCATATCAAAACGGAACTGAAGATGATTCATGGTAGTGTCATTCCAATGACACCACGGTGTGTAGACTTATCGCGTTCCATGGACTTCAACATAACGCGCTCAAATAGCGTCTTCCGATTAATAGATGGACGAAAACATTTCCTCAGTATTGGTACGGCTTTGTTCCTATAGATTCATAGAATAGCTCAAATGTCCAGAATTCCAGAACTGCACTCTTGAAGGAATTTTCTTAATAAAAGCATGTAGCTAGGCCTATATTGACCTACATATCATATTAATCTAACGACTCCTTTATTGCTTGCTATAGAAAAACTCTCTTATTGCACACATCGAGTAATGCTCTATTATCCTGGTTGAAATTTCATGAAGAAAGAAAATAGCTAGACCTAGACCAACCTACATCTCACATAGATCGCTCGACTCCTTCATTGCTTGGTGTGTGTAAATATATATACATATATATATATATATATATATATATATATATATATATATATATATATATATATATATATATATATATATATATATATATATATATTCCTATATATATATATATATATATATATATATATATATATATATATATATATATATATATATAAATATATATATATATATATATATATATATATATATATATATATATATATATAAGCCCGTAATACAGGCTTAACAGTGGAAATAAATGAATAAGTGTCTTCAATTAAAATAACCCGAGTTGATATCAAATCTGAATAGACTAAGGCCCAGTATTACCAAAGCCAGTTAGTATTTATCTGAGAGTTGGTGAAAACAAATAGCATGTGTAACCATGGTGATAACAAGTTTGAACTGTCAGATAAAGGCTAACTGGACTTGGCAATATCGTGCCTAACTCATACAGCTATTTCGTAATTCAACTAAATACTTCTAGAGAATGGTCATTTAATGTTTCAAGCAGATAACATTTCATTTATTTTTTTATTTGATTCAGAGAGCTCAAGTTCCTTAAGTGACCAGGTATTCTATTGAAAATTGCTGGGATAGAGTACTGTAAATTCCTCTTACCGTATTTATTATTAAAGTATGGTACGATATATGTTTCTTTATGAGACGATCTTGTGTTAGAAGGATTTGAATACAAGGTTTTGAATTGATCCGAGTAATAGAATTTCAATATAAATTTTTAAAGGAAGAGTCTATTAATGGGTAGTAATTTAGTACTTTGATAAAGTGCGTTGATATTATTATTGAATTTCAATTTTAAATCCAATGGGACGATGGACTTGATCATATTGTTTTGAAGAGAAAGTATTTTATTGATATGAAGCGACGATGCATTACCCCAAGCAAGAACACCGTATGCAATTATTATTGATTCGACAAGAGAAGTATATATCAAACGGTTAACATCAGAAGGAAGTATAAATTTCAAATTATATAGCTGAAGAGCACTTGATCTTAGACGCTTGCAAAGAATATCTATATGAGGCCTCCAGGTGAAATGTTGATCAATTGTTACGCCTAAATAAACATGACTGTCCACTTGATTTATTAATTCGTTACATTCATCACAACTTTGATCGTTATTCAGACTGTGTAGACAACTGTAGGTATGGTATATAATGTTTATTGGTTTAAATTTCAAATCGCTAAAAGGTGAACAAATATAAATCAGTTAGGTTTCACCGGCGTTTATAACCAGATTATGATCATGTGTCCATTTTAAAATTTGATTGAAATCTATTTGCATACGGTTTTCCGCAATGTCTAATTTTTTGTGTATTGATAGTAAAACAGAATCATCGGCATATAGAAAAACTTGACAGAATGTTGGACACTTCACCATTTCATTAACGTAAATCAAATACAATATGGGAACCAATATTGAACCTTGAGGCACGCCAGTGTTAACAGATCTTAATTCACTACTGGTATTCTTAAATTTAATTAAAAAAAGATCTATTTCTCAAATAACTGGTGAACCAAGATAGCATAGGACCTCTGACTCCAATATTCTCAAGAGCTATAATTAATTTTGCATGAGATAGCGTATCGAACGCTTTGGAGAAATCTATAAACATAGTAATCATGTGCATATTGTTATTCAATTTATTATTAACTGAATCAGAGAACTCTACCAACAAATTAGATGTACTTTTGCCTTTTCGGAAGCCGAATTGTAATTAGGTAATTATTTTAAATTTGATCAAGTAGTTTGTTAGGGTTGTTGCAACGCATCGCTCCATGATTTTATCTATAATTGGTAACTATGCTATGGGTCGATAGTTGGAATAAACTATGACTATCAATAACGTAATTGATACGTAAATGATACGTTATTGATAGTCATAGGAATAAAGCATGTGATCACCCTTTTTGAAAACCGGGCGGTTCACAGCAATTTTTAATTTATCAGGGACTTTCCCGCTTTCGAAGGACAAATTTATCAACTTGGATAGTATAGGACTTATAACTTCCGATAACAAAATCAAATCTTTTACTCTGATGTGATCAAAACCAGGCTGCTTATTTACATCTAATTGATATATGATGCATGCGATATATTTAGGAGATACTGAAGGCATATACAAAGATTGAAGTTGAATATCAGGTAATATTAAATTAGAAGTTAAAATATTACATGTATGAGTGATCGATTTCACGTCATTAATGAAAGAATTTACAAATTGGTTGACTATTTCGGTATTGCCAACTGATTTACCCATGTATTTAGAAATTACCTCATCCACAGAGTCTTTTTTCTTCTTGCCTATAATAATGATAATATTGATAATGAAAAAGATGATGATAATTTCAGTGAGTTCTTAAATTTTAGTAATGAAAAATATGATATAAATATAATATAATGGATATAAATATAATATAAGTTAAATATTGTAATACAATCATTCATTTACTTTTCTTCATGTTGTAGCTGGTGGTAATAGTAATAATAGTGATGATACATTGTTTATCTCTTCAATTGTTGATCATATTAAGCTACATGACATCGGAAATGTCGTATAATCAGATACAAAATATAAATATAGATATAATATAATATAATAATGGCAAAAACACATTAACAATACAAGGATTCCACTAATACCATCCGACTCTTGCACTAAAATACAATGATAAAGATATGTATTTGACTGCCATACATTGATTACACATTTCAAAAATTGTGCTGACTATACAAGCAGTCCGTTAAAAAATAAGCGACTCTATAAAAACATTTTTGCAATAGTTAGATGCTTTTCGAGGATTCTTTTAAATGCGTCTTCATTGGCCATCTTGATATTGAAGGGGATCGAGACTACGAAAGAGCTTACGTACGAGTATATGGCACAAGTAGAGTACAAGTACAGCACAAGTACAGCACAAGTAGAGAGCAAGCGGAGCACAAGTAGAGAGCAAGTGGAGCACAAGTAGAGCGTATTAATGGCAACATCCTCGTCGAGTGGAGGTCGTCTGATTCGAGACGCAAACGATGACAAGCGAAAATAATTGGACAGCTGGTGAAATATTATTGAAATATAAAACATATAATGAGGATGCACGATTTCGCTTATGCACGGGCAGTCGTCATCACTTGACAACAGGATTCATTTATGCAAATGATCAACTTTTTTTTCAACTAGGAAAACGCGGGATTCGCGTTGTGAGATGAGCTTAGAAGTATGGAAATCTAGAATGAAAAATATTCTGTCAGCTCAAACCACATTTACGGACCATCAAACGTTCAAAAACCTTACCTGCAACTTGTTGATATTTATAGTGTTGCAACCTGTCCCATATAGACATTGCAAAACCAATTGATCAGAATATTCAATGAAATGTACACCTTCAATGCGTTTTCTTTGTCATTTCTCATCAGATTGTTGCAAAAATCTCTGAAAAGGTGTATAATAGTATTGTCCATATTCGGTGAAAATTTGAGAGCTTCTGAAGAATTCTTGTTTCTCAAGTATTTTTCCTCCGGGTTATTCTTATGCGGATTTTTCACCCACTACGATTTTTTCCGGAAAAACCTTCAGACCGATTTTTCTGAAAAACAATCCCAGTCTATTCTGGTATGATAAAAATATGTAGAACAATTTTCAAGTCGATAGGTATCTTTTCCTGACCTGTATGCCACGTACAAAATTACAAGAGAAAGAAAGACAAAAAAAATATAAAAACGAAGCCCCATTTTTTTGGTATGTGAAATGGAATCTCCGCTACGCTCATCTAAAAATCTGTATGACCTAATTGGGACCCACCATGTGAAACATGATCTCGAAAGACCTGGAAAACAGTACCGTGGACACTGACCCAGATGCATTGGAGGTTGCGTTGGTTTACCGCCAGTAGATGATGTCCTCACTTCCTATCCCTCCATGTTGAAAATATGTTCCGATTCACTGCCCACGTTTCAAGAATTAGCGCTCGTGCGTAGATAAGTGGTGATGAAAGAACTAACTTCATACGTTCACGTAGTTCAGCTGATAACAGCTGTCATCAAGTTTACCGGCCCATCAGCCGTTTCTACAAACAACACCAGATAGAGCAGCGATCAATATTTCCTCAAAAAAGGACTCATGAAATGGAACGTATTTTCGAATGAGTGAATTGTCACCATCTCCAACCGGCAACCTTCAATGCATCTTGACACTGACATATGAGAGACAGAATGAAGGAGCACATAGCATGACCAGTGGCGTAAATATCGGCGGTGCAAGCGGGGCAGTGGCACAGGGGCCCAAGACTATCTTCTGATATGGTAATTCATAATTTATTGTTTCCAATTTATGTATTCATAATTTTTTTGTTATATAAACGAGACTCGGTGCAGGTTCAATTTTATCAATTGGACCGGAGAGAGCAAGACGGATTCATTTGAGTGATGTAGACATTTTTGAAAAGCAAGAAGCGAGGCGAAGGAATTTTGATAGCAGTCAACAAGTGAGTGAAAAAATTCATGTGCAATAAATGGTAAGAAAATTCAAAGAAAATTTGAATCACATTTTTATAATATAATAATTGGAGGCACACGAGTACTTTTCGGGATTTCTCCAGATACGGAGAAGAGGGGGATAGCCCATGTCTACAGTATGCACTCCTGTCTCGTCGTGCCTTGTTACGCCACTGAGCACGACGTTGTCGAATGAAACAAATGAAGCAAACGTCGAATCAAGTCATAAGTGATAGTTACCGTGCACTGAAGATGGTCGCCACGGCTAGGAAACACGCGTCTGCCACTTCCGGTGTTCCGGTGTAGCATCTGTCCACGGCCCAATCCAGCAGGGGGCCGATGTCGGGGTTACACTCGAGCAGCAGGACAACCGTCTCGCGTCCCAGCTGGTAGATCTGGAACAACAGAACAAGATCCTAGAGAACAAGGGTCACACACCTCGAGCAGCAGAACAACTGTCTCGCGTCCCAGCTGGTAGATCTAAAACAACAGAACAAGATCCTAGAGAACAAGGGGCACACACCTCGAGCAGCAGAACAACCGTATCGCATCCCAGCTGGTAGATCTGGAACAACAGAACAAGATCCTAGAGAATAAGGGGCACGAACCTCGAGCAGCAGAACAACCGTCTCGCGTCCCAGCTGGTAGATCTAAAACAACAGAACAAGATCCTAGAGAACAAGGGGCACACACCTCGAGCAGCAGAACAACCGTATCGCATCCCAGCTGGTAGATCTGGAACAACAGAACAAGATCCTAGAGAACAAGGGGCACACACCTCGAGCAGCAGGACAACCGTCTCGCGTCCCAGCTGGTAGATCTAGAACAACAGAACAAGATCCTAGAGAACAAGGGGCACACACCTCGAGCAGCAGAACAACCGTATCGCATCCCAGCTGGTAGATCTGGAACAACAGAACAAGATCCTAGAGAATAAGGGGCACGAACCTCGAGCAGCAGAACAACCGTCTCGCGTCCCAGCTGGTAGATCTGGAACAACAGAACAAGATCCTAGAGAACAAGGGGCACACACCTCGAGCAGCAGAACAACCGTCTCGCGTCCCAGCTGGTAGATCTGGAACAACAGAACAAGATCCTAGAGAACAAGGGTCACACACCTCGAGCAGCAGAACAACTGTCTCGCGTCCCAGCTGGTGGATCTAAAACAACAGAACAAGATCCTAGAGAACAAGGGGCACACACCTCGAGCAGCAGAACAACCGTCTCGCGTCCCAGCTGGTAGATCTACAACAACAGTACAAGATCCTAGAGAACAAGGGGCACAAACCTCGAACAGCAGAACAACCGTCTCGCGTCCCAGCTGGTAGATCTAAAACAACAGTACAAAATCCTAGAGAACAAGGGGCACACACCTCGAGCATCAGAACCACCGTCTTGCGTCCCAGCTGGTACTCTGGAACAACAGTACAAGATCCTAGAGAACAAGGGGCACAAACCTCGAACAGCAGAACAACCGTCTCGCGTCCCAGCTGGTAGATCTACAACAACAGTACAAGATCCTAGAGAACGAGGGGCCCACACCTCGAGCAGCAGAACCACCGTCTCGCGTCCCAGCTGGTAGATCTAGAACAACAGTACAAGATCCTAGAGAACAAGGGGCACAAACCTCGAGCAGCAGAACAACTGTCTCGCGTCCCAGCTGGTAGATCTAAAACAACAGTACAAAATCCTAGAGAACAAGGGGCACACACCTCGAGCAGCAGAACAACCGTATCGCATCCCAGCTGGTACTCTGGAACAACAGAACAAGATCCTAGAGAACAAGGGGCACACACCTCGAGCAGCAGAACAACCGTCTCGCGTCCCAGCTGGTAGATCTACAACAACAGTACAAGATCCTAGAGAACAAGGGGCACACACCTCGAGCAGCAGAACAACCGTCTCGCTTCCCAGCTGGTAGATCTGGAACAACAGTACAAGATCCTAGAGAACAAGGGGCCCACACCTCGAGCAGCAGAACAACCGTCTTGCGTCCCAGCTGGTACTCTGGAACAACAGAACAAGATCCTAGAGAACGAGAGGCACACACCTCGAGCAGCAGAACAACCGTCTCCCGTCTCGCGTCCCAGCTGGTAGATCTGGAACAGCAGTACAAGATCCTAGAGAACAAGAGGCACACACCTCGAGCAGCAGAACAACCGTCTCCCGTCTCGCGTCCCAGCTGGTATATCTAGAACAACAGTACAAGAGCCCTAGAGAACAAGGGGCACACACCTCGAACAGCAGAACAACCGTCTCGCGTCCCAGCTGGTAGATCTAAAACAACAGTACAAAATCCTAGAGAACAAGGGGCACACACCTCGAGCATAAAAACCACCGTTTTGCGTCCCAGCTGGTACTCTGGAACAACAGAACAAGATCCTAGAGAACAAGGGGCACACACCTCAAGCAGCAGAACAACCGTCTCGCGTCCCAGCTGGTAGATCTGGAACAACAGTACAAGATCCTAGAGAACAAGGGGCCCACACCTCGAGCAGCAGAACAACCGTCTTGCGTCCCAGCTGGTACTCTGGAACAACAGAACAAGATCCTAGAGAACAAGGGGCACACACCTCGAGCAGCAGAACAACCGTCTCGCGTCCCAGCTGGTAGATCTAGAACAACAGTACAAGATCCTAGAGAACAAGGGGCACACACCTCGAGCAGCAGAACAACCGTCTCGCGTCCCAGCTGGTAGATCTAGAACAACAGTACAAGATCCTAGAGAACAAGGGGCACAAACCTCGAACAGCAGAACAACCGTCTCGCGTTCCAGCTGGTAGATCTACAACAACAGTACAAAATCCTAGAGAACAAGGGGCACACACCTCGAGCATCAGAACCACCGTCTTGCGTCCCAGCTGGTACTCTGGAACAACAGAACAAGATCCTAGAGAACAAGGGGCACACACCTCGAGCAGCAGAACAACCGTCTCGCGTCCCAGCTGGTAGATCTGGAACAACAGTACAAGATCCTAGAGAACAAGGGGCCCACACCTCGAGCAGCAGAACAACCGTCTCGCGTCCCAGCTGGTACTCTGGAACAACAGAACAAGATCCTAGAGAACAAGGGGCACACACCTCGAGCAGCAGAAAAACCGTCTCGCGTCCCAGCTGGTAGATCTTGAACAACAGTACAAGATCCTAGAGAACAAGGGGCACACACCTCGAGCAGCAGAACAACCGTCTCGCGTCCCAGCTGGTAGATCTACAACAACAGTACAAGATCCTAGAGAACAAGGGGCATACACCTCGAACAGCAGAACAACCGTCTCGCGTCCCAGCTGGTAGATCTAAAACAACAGTACACGATCCTAGTTAACAAGGGGCACACACCTCGAGCAGCAGAACAACCGTCTCGCGTCCCAGCTGGTAGATCTAGAACAACAGTACAAGATCCTAGAGAACAAGAGGCACACACCTCGAGCAGCAGAACAACCGTCTCCCGTCTCGCGTCCCAGCTGGTAGATCTAGAACAACAGTACAAGATCCTAGAGAACAAGGGGCACACACCTCGAGCAGCAGAACCACCGTCTCGCGTCCCAGCTGGTAGATCTAGAACAACAGAACAAGATCCTAGAGAACAAGGGGCACACACCTCGAGCAGCAGAACCACCGTCTCGCGTCCCAGCTGGTAGATCTGGAACAACAGAACAAGATCCTAGAGAACAAGGGTCACACACCTCGAGCAGCAGAACAACCGTCTCGCGTCCCAGCTGGTAGATCTAGAACAACAGTACATGATCCTAGAGAATAAGAGGCACACACCTCGAGCAGCAGAACAACCATCTCACGTACCAGCTGGTGGATCTAGAACAACAGTACGAGATCCTAGTTAACAAGGGGCACACACCTCGAGCAGCAGAACAACCGTCTCGCATCCCAGCTGGTACTCTGGAAAAACAGTACAAGATCCTAGAGAACAAGGGGCACACACCTCGAGCAGCAGAACCACCGTATTGCGTCCCAGCTGGTAGATCTAGAACAGTACAAGATCCTAAAGAACAAGGGGAACACACCTCGAGCAGCAGAACAACCGGCTCGCGTCCCAGCTGGTAGATCTAGAACAACAGTACAAGATCCTAGAGAACAAGGTGCACACACCTCGAGCAGCAGAACAACCGTCTCGCGTCCCAGCTGGTAGATCTGGAACAACAGAACAAGATCCTAGTTAACAAGGGGCACACACCTCGAGCAGCAGAAAAACCGTCTCGCTTCCCAGCTGGTAGATCTAGAACAACAGTAGAAGATCCTAGAGAACAAGGGGCACACACCTCGAGCAGCAGAACAACCGTCTCGCGTCCCAGCTGGTAGATCTAGAACAACAGTACAAGATCCTACAGAACAAGAGGCACACACCTAGAGCAGCAGAACAACCGTTTCGCGCTCCAGCTGGTAGATGTAGAACAACAGTACAAGATCCTACAGAACAAGAGGCACACACCTCGAGCAGCAGAACAACCGTCTCGCGTCCCAGCTGGTAGATCTAGAACAACAGTACAAGAGCCCTAGAGAACAAGGGGCACACACCTCGAGCAGCAGAACAACCGTCTCGCGTTCCAGCTGGTAGATTTAGAACAACAGTACAAGATCCTACAGAACAAGAGGCACACACCTCGAGCAGCAGAACAACCGTCTCGCGTCCCAGCTGGTAGATCTGGAACAACAGTACAAGATCCTAGAGAACAAGGGGCACACACCTCGAGCAGCAGAACAACCGTCTCCGCGCTAAATGACCTCGCTGCCGATGGGCCTTAAAACTCTAATATTCATTCATTACCGTCTCGCGTTCCAGCTGGTAGATCTAGAACAACAGTACAAGATCTGTTCTGTTTTATTTCATTAAAATACTTTTAAGATAGTTTCAAGATATCTTAAAAGTATTTTTGAGGCTAACGGATACGATAATAAAGTGATAGAATCAGCCATAAGACGAAAACCAACTAGAGTAGTGATCGAAAAGAAAACAATTGGTACAGCTTTTCTTCCATTTGTGCAAGGTACAACCGAAAAGATCGGCAGGCTGTTGAATAAGCATAACATCGGTACCGTTTATACGACGGACAGAAAAATGTCCATGATGTTTAGATCAGTGAAAGATGTCAATAGTCTGGATCAAGCTGGAGTTTATCAAATTCCTTGTGACTGTGGTTTAGTTCACGTGGGTCAAACCCAGAAGCCTATAAGGGAACGTATGAAACAACATAAATATCACGAGCAATCCAATAAAATCGATCTATCTGGTGTGGCGAAACGTGGCCGATCGTATACAAATGGTGAACAACATACCATTTTATATGACGAGTCAAAATTATTAGTTAGAGAGACTTTACCTTGGCCAAGATTTATCGCAGAGTCAGTAGAAATATGGAAGCGACCAGATATTTTCAATAGCGACGATGGGTTCAGATTATCCAATAGATGGATCACAGCATTAGAAACTCTGAATAAGATACAAAAACTCTCCCCACGGATAACACAGAAACTTCCCCCCAAAATAATAGAACTGACATCTGACAGCCTTTCAACAACAGCGTCAACATCGAATCAAAGACCTTAGTATCTAACTTTTAGTAACGAAGTTAGATATTAAGGTCTTTGATCAAATTATAACCTACGTTCCAGGAAGCCTTCAGCACAGCCACCATGATGATGTAATGAATTGAGAGGAGACTATTTCTTTCCATTTTGTATAGTCAATATTCTTAGGCCCACATAAATCTATTTAAGTACACATCTAAATTCATATTCTTAGAAAGCCAACTGTAAATTCTAAAACCGTTTCGATCATTAACCAAGTGTGCATATACAATGCCTTGAGCAAAGTAGTCCGTGATGAGCCTATTAAAATCTAGTATTTAAAGCCAAAACCGTTAATTACGAGTCGGACAGTACTTCAATCACTCAGTTACTCTCACTTCTGATATATAACCCTCGCCTCTTCAACGTCTCTCGTCGTTCGTCGTCTCTCGTCAACTTGTATTCTTAAAACGTCCTTCAAACTTTATTTTGTAAAAACTATCACTGTTCGACGCCTGAGCATCAAATTATTAAGGTAAATACAAATATTAGTGCATTCTTATTTCAAAATCTAATACTTTATTGATCGACTCCAGGGTCACCCCACGCCTCATCCGCATCCTTATTTTTTCCTACTCGAATAATGTAGGTGGTGACAGCTAACGCTATCTTTAAAAAAGGCCCCGTTACAAAAGTGGTAGACAGCGGCGGGATAATCATTTTTTTCCATTCAATAAAGTTAGATTGAACTCTTCACAAATTTTAATTACTGTCAAATCAATTTTTTCTCTATGAATTCCATTCCAAATTGTAATATTTTCCATTTCGCTTGTCACTAATAAAATGAATCTTCAACATCAAATACATATAATTATCAATTCGAGTCGAATTTATTCGAACTGAATATCATTGTTACTCTCATTCAAAATAACTTTTGTCAGAATAATTAACTTACTCCCAAGATCAAACTAAGTACATTTATTTTTACTGAACATTTTTAAACTAATGTGGTCGATTAATTTCTCAATTCTTGCTGTCTCCTAGTTACCACCTTTAATTTTGTTCGCTCCTAAATTATGTCTACCGACACCATACCTGTTTCAATCTCTTCCCTTCACCCAAATATTGAGTTTCCTAGATCAACTATCAACGTCGCAGGAACCTCATCACAAAATCCGAATCCCACAGAAACTTTCGTTCTACCTAATTTTAACATAGACACTACGTCACACCCAAACGTTTCTGGTAGGACTAACGGCTTGTCTGTAGCAGAGCGTGATGCTATCACACGCAGTAATATCGCTGGAGTACTCAATGGTGTGCCTATGTTTTCTGGTGAACCTCACACAACTCCTATCAAAGTATTTTTGGAAAAATTGAGAGACGCTGCCTTGATGGGAAACTGGTCAATTATTGTTTTACTCACAATTTTCAAACAACGATTGATTGGAGCAGCTTTGGATTTCTATGTCAGCAATCCTCATTTCGAAAATGCCTCATGGGAAGAACTTTGTCAATCTTTCTCAAACTGGTTCAAAGATATTTCCTCTGATGAAAATACCCTTCACTCATTTTTTCAATGTAAACAAAAACCTGGGGAAACTGTGAAACTATTCTTGACTAGGCTAAAATTAGCAGGAATTCAAGCAGCCTCTCCTAACAGTAAAGATCCTGAAGACATCGCAGTTCGAACCTGCGTGAATAAAGCACTTCTCAGTACTTTCTTGAATGGACTGAGAGACGATTCAGGACGTACCATGATAAACATGCACAAACCTAGAACGATTGACGATGCTCTCAGCTTAGCACAGGAGTATGAATTACTCAAGAAACAAGAATCAAGAATTAGGATGCTAGATATCAAGTCGAGTGTGGAAGAAACTGTCAAAATGATCCAAACTCCTTCAAATCAACCACATTCTATTCCTACTCCAACTTCTCAATCAAACCAGGCTTATCCCAACCAACTCAATCAACTACCAGCTCTCACACAAATCCCAGGAGTACCAACGTGTTATCGGTGTAGTGGCCTAGGTCATTACGCTAAGGCGTGTCCCTCTCCAGGAAAAACTCCTGCTCAACAAACTGCAGACTTGTTTGTCAAATCTTCGCCTAACATTCTCCAACCTCAAAGTTCTACCCCACTGCACAAAGAATGTAACTATTGCAAAAAACCAGGTCACCTGATTTCTGAGTGCCGTAGAAGGGTCTATAACAATAACAAGCGCGCTTTGCTGTCTCAAACTTCTGCTCAACAATGCCCTCAAAATCCGTCTCATGAAACATCTTTTCAAAACGCATTTCTACCCAACCAACAACATTCGGCTTCATTCAATCAAAACTCTCAAAATCCTATCTCACAAAACTCACTTCCACAACCCACTTACGCTCAACAAACGGAATCAAACATTCCACAAGGCGCTAGAGTCACCCAAAATTCAAATCAGAATTTCATTCCTCGCTTGGCTTGAAACCCCTTCAATGTCGAGCTCAAGAACGGACAGTCTATTCGAACAAAAGGCCTCAAACTTTGTCTAAAAACAAACCTTTTGTAAAGACTTACATTCTAAATTCGCAGACTCCGGATATCCAACTTTCTTATCCTTGCCTAATTGATACCGGAGCTGACGTATCTATTATACATGAGTCCGTTCTTAAACAGGGGAAAATTAAGATCAACTACACGGATCGCTCAATTTTTGCTGTAACTGGAGATAAACTTCCTATACTTGGAGAAGCATTTGTCAACATCAAAATGGGGGATAAAATCTACACTTTTCTATTTCTTGTCGGCGACAAACATTTAGATATGGGAATGGGTGGCATAATTGGTTTCGACTTCTTTGATCATTTTCATTTGAGCATAGATGGAGATGCCAGATGTATAGTCGATGGTTCAAACTATATTCCTTATGGAAATTCGAGTGTATCCTCAATTCACGACTTCCAACCTGACCCAGAACCTACGAACCTCTCAGAACCTACGAATCTCTTAGAACCTACGAACCTCTCAGAACCTACGAACCTCTCAGAACCTACGAATCTCTTAGAACCTACGAACCTCTCAGAACCTACGAACCTCTCAGAACCTACGAACCTCTCAGAACCTACGAACCTCTCAGAACCGACGAACCTCCCAGAATCTACGAACCCCTCAGAATCTACGAACCTCTCAGAACCTACGAACCTCTCAGAACCTACGAATCTCTTAGAACCTACGAACCTCTCAGAACCTACGAACCTCTCAGAACCTACGAACCTCTCAGAACCTACGAACCTCCCAGAATCTACGAACCCCCCAGAATCTACGAACCTCTCAGAACATACGAATCACTTAGAACCTACGAACCTCTCAGAATCTCAAAAACTCTCAGAACCTACAAACCTCTCGGAACCTCAAGAACTTTCAGTACCTCCTAACCTCTCACAACACCCGAACCTTTCAGAACCTCCAAATCTTTCAGAACCTCCCGAACTTTCAGAACCTCCGGGACTTCTCGAAACTTCCAGTCAAACCTCTGTTCGAATTGTGTCCGAAATTACAGTACCACCCAGATGTGAATTCATTTGCCAAGGCAAACAAAAGAAACGGTTATACAACATCAATGTTGAAAGCACAACGCTGCCAATTCTCTTTGAACCACATGCAATTCTCATCCAAGGTTTGAGTAGTGCTAGGATTCTGACTCACGAAAGAGAAGACTTGAATCTCCAAATACGACTTCTAAATGTATCTAATCAAGCACTCAAAATTCCAGCCAACACAATTATTGGTTGTGCACAAACTATTGACATTTCAGATATTGATACCCCTTCAGTTGTTGCTATTCCAGAAGTATCAGAGTCCAACACTGAAGCTATTTCAAGGCAATCAGATCGAGTCAAGATTCTTAGTGAAATATGTAATCTAGATCACTTACCTGAATCTGAAAAACAATCTGTTCAGAACCTTCTCAATCAATATTCTGATCTCTTTTTCCTTGACGGAGATGAAATTGGACTTCATCCCACTGTTCAACATCGGATAGAGACAGGCAATGCCAGACCAATTCGCAGACCTCCATATCGAATCCCACATTCCCAGAGAAAAATTGTAGACGATATTATCTCTGATCAATACGCAAAAGGCATAATTGAACCCTCACATTCAGCTTGGGCTGCCCCAATGTTGCTAGTACCCAAAAGAAACATTTCAGGCAAACAAGAATATCGTATGGTATGTGATTTCAGAAGGCTGAACGAAGTTACCACCAAAGACAGTTACCCACTTCCGTCCATTCCAGAAGCCTTAGATTTACTCTCAAACGCGAAATTCTTTACAACGCTCGATTTACATTCTTCATACCATCATATTAGTATCGCTCCCGAAGATGTCTGTAAAACAGCATTCTGTACCCCAACAGGATTGTGGCAGTACAAACGGATGCCCTTTGGCCTCTGTAATGCTCCTAGTACATGGCAACGACTCATTGACACTGTTCTTAGTGGACTAACTGGACACTCAGTTCTCATATATCTTGATGACCTAATAATTTGGAGTGCGACTATTGAAGAACACGTGACACGATTGACTGCCGTTCTAGATAGGCTGAAAGAAGCCAACCTCAAAATGAGACCTGACAAATGTCACTTCCTCCAATCCGAAGTTGAATATCTAGGACACCTCATAACATCCGAAGGTCTCAAACCAAATCCCAGGACTATCAAAGCCATTCTTGACTATCCTATTCCCATCGATGTTACGACGACGCGAGGATTTCTCGGTTTAGCAGGTTATTACCGACGTTTTATCCCGAATTTCGCTCATATCGCCAAACCACTCACTTCGTTGACAAAGAAAGACACTCCCTTCATTTGGGAAAGTGAACACACAGACGCTTTTACCACCTTAAGAACCGCACTTTGTAGCGAACCTGTATTAGTATATCCCGACTTTAGTCGTGAATTTATTCTCACAACCGACAGTTCAGGTTACGCTGCAGGGGCTATCTTATCTCAAAAGCATAACGGTCATGAAAGAGTTATTGGTTATGCTTCTAGGCAGCTGAATCCTGCCGAAACTCGCTATTCCACAACAGAACGAGAATTACTTGCAGTACTATTCGGAGTGAAATACTTCAACTGCTATCTATATGGTCATCACTTTACTATTATTACGGATCACAAAAGTTTGAAATGGTTACTTTCACTTCCCCGACCGAACTGTAAACAAACTAGATGGGCTCTTACACTAGCAGAATACAACTTCACAGTAGAACATCGTCCGGGAACCTCCATATCACATGCCGATGCACTTTCACGTTTAAAAGTGAATATCACAAGAGAACAAGTGGTCGAGCCAATCTGGGATCGACACCAGATCAAACAAGCACAGCAAGCAGACCCCATATTACAATCTCTCATTTCAAAATTGATTATAGAACCAGGCTCAAATAATGAATTCTTCCTAGATGAAGAAGACATACTTTACAAAACTATCACAGACTTGGATCACGAACACCGTCTGGTGGTCCCCACAATTCTTCAAAACAAGATCCTCAGGACCTATCATGACTTACCCTTCGCTGGTCACTCAGGTAAACATCGCACCACTCAGTTAATTGCTGAAAGATTTTTCTGGAAAGGAATGCACAAAGATATAGAGACATATTGTAAAAATTGCTTGAATTGTCAAAAACGCAAGAATCCAGTAGGAAATGTCAAAGCGCCTCTCCAGAGATTTCAAGAAGTAACTCGACCATTCCAGAGAGTCAGTATGGATGTAGTAGGTCCTCTCTTACCAAGTAAACGAAATAACAGATATCTTCTGACTTTTGTGGATCATTTCACCAAATACCCAATCATCATACCTATGCACAACCAAACTGCACAGACTATAGCGAAGCTCTTTGTTAACGAAATCGTTACTCGATTTGGATGTCCTGAATCCTTATTGACTGACAGAGGAGCAAATTTTACCGGAGCTATGTTTAACGAAGTATGCAAATTACTCAAAATCAAACACCTCCTTACTCAAAGCTACCACCCCATGACAAACGGTGCAGTCGAGCGATCTCATAGAGTAATCAGTGATATGATGAGCCATTACGTTGAGGACAACGATTGGGACGAAATGGTTCCCTTCATTTCATTAGCCATGCGCAGTGCAATCTCCGCAACCACTGGTTACAGTCCATTCTTCCTTCTACACGGTTTTGACATTGATCTTCCTTTCGATACCATCATACGACCTACAACCTCTAATTTAGAAACTCATTACCCAACTGAACTTCATAACAAATTACACAGAGCATTCGAAAACACTAGAGCCAACATCAAAAATAGTACCGAAATACGAGAAAAGTATTACAATAGAAATTCAAAACCAGTAACAATCAAGATTAGCGATCTAGTTTTACTTCACACACCAGTTATCAAACCTAACATCACACGTAAACTCGCAAGACTTTGGGATGGACCTTATCGAGTCATAGACAAGCTGAATGAAGTGAACTTCACGATTCGTCACATATACTCCAAAAAAATACAAACAGTGAATGTTAATAGATTGAAACTCTTCAATACATTTGATCCAGATAACTTCAATGATGATCTAACACCAATAGATGGTGACGATGACGATACTAACGGAAACGTAGAAATAGGCAATGGTATATCTGATGACTTGAACGATACAATATCTTCTAACCAAATCACAGATGTTCCATTTACATTTGATCCTAGAGATGATTATGTATACACTTTCCCTCAATCACGACTACCCACTACGATGACAATTCCTTGTTTAGATCAAACTGATATTCACACTCGATCACCACTCAGTTCAACTCCACAATTACCTCAAGGTTCTAACACACAATCTGAAACGACACCTCACCTAATATATCCAACAACATCTTCTTTTGCCAACTCACAAACCACGAGCAAAGAAACTCCTGTTTCACGCTCAGACAAAACTAGGTACAGTCTGAGAAATCTAATTCCAAAAAAACTTAACCCTTCTTCATCATCATCCAAATCTAAGATCAAAAAAACAAGTTAAAAAAAAAAAATACTAATCTCCTATGTCCAAAACCACGAATATATGTTTATTCTCTTCATTTTTCTGTTCCTAACCCAAATGACAAAATAATAATAATAATAATAATAATAGTCCTTATTTGGCAACGACATTTCTTCTTTAACAAATGTACGTCATGCAAAAATAGTAGATATCGAGCCAATGACAGATCACAATGCGTACAAGAAACACCTGTTGTCTTCGAACACCCCCCTGCTTATCCCGAATTACGTTACAATTACTTAGAAATGAAACCTCTGACCACTCAAGTAAGACAACCTCTGGCTTCACCACTCCAATCATTACAGTTGCAACCAGGACCTTCACAACCCTTAACTATTCAAGAAGTACGCAATCCCAATAACTTATACCCGACATTGAACTAAATAATACCTACCTTTAATTTTTTTTCGTCTTCTCTTAAAAAAAAAAAAAAAAAAAAAAAAAAAAAAAACCTCAACTGTATCATTGATAACAATCATTTTCAATAACTGTAATTCAGTCGAAAACCTCATTTTTATATCCACATTCGGATTTATATGAACCATACAAAGAAAAAAAAAATATATATATTGAATTATATAAATTCACCTAAATTAACAACGGAGAAGAAGCAATGGAAACTTCAAACATCGCCACGACACTTCAAGATCAGAAGAGGCCGACGCCAAGGCGACTCAAAGACCGAACATTTCATTCACGTACGCATGGAGCGCCGCGCGAGGAGAGTCCCGACCGGCTCATCGAGACAATAACAATCGGCTTGACTGCGGCTCACGCACACCAACATGCATTCAAGTTAAGTTTAAGAAAACACCGGAATCAATTACAAGAAAATATATGTACTACCTAACCTAATGTTGTAAGATCAAGAGATTGTCATTTCAAATATTCAGATTTAAATTAGATTTTTTTTTAGATTTAGATTTATATGAATATTATATTCTACCTGACTTCAGACTTCTGTAATCAGATCTACCATCTATAACGTATAATAATAAGATCAATATTAATTAAATATTATTTTAATCCCAGATCAGATAATCAAGTTGCCTTCAATATTGCAATGATTTTTAATATTATCGATAAATAAAACGTGACATATATGTGCTACTATCACGTAATATAAATATAGATGTACACTATCTACTGTATTTAATCATATGTGAGATACTCTTAAGAAAACTAATTACCAGCATTCGCAGTTCAACTAATTTCAAGACATTTTTTATTTATTACTTCGATCAGTTATCGCTTGGCTTTGTTGTTTCTAGACGTACGACGGGCGGACAACATTGGGACAGGAGGGACATAAACACCGGCCATCATCCTAACACGTAGAGGAAGCCACGACGACGACCAGTTCGAGGGAGAATCGGGATTGCGTCTCCGCAACCGAGAAATTTACGAATCCAAACAATTACACTCCATACTCCAACACAGGCTCCAACTGGTGCAGTCCTCGGCTAGAACTCTTCTATTGACATTTGGCAAGTGCAAGTGAAAGTGTTTATGGACTCGAATGTCCTAGTGCGACGTCTACCTGTCGAATTTCTATTTACAATATAATAATAATAATAATAATAATAATTTTTTATTCACTGTATACATTGTAAATGTTAAGTTTCGTCAACAAAATATCGAAACAATGTGTTTATAACGAGATACAAGTTTAAATCAGTTTGGTATAAAAATCGCTTACACAGTATGGTTCTTTGTTTACAAGATAACGTTTAACAGTCTTATTAAAATTCTGAATACGGTTGACACTGCGAATATCTCTTGGTAATAGATTATAGAATTTAACACCATTATGGTTTAGTCCGGTTTCATACAAAGCAGTTCGGTGTGTCTCTACTACTGGAAGGTTTTTACCTCTTGTGTCGTGTGAATGGTTCAATTCTTTTCCGGATAAAGCAGTATTTGATTTGACAAAGCAAACGGATTCATGTATGTAAATAGCTGCTAAAGTTAAAATACCAAGAGTTTTAAATAATCCTCTGCAGCTGTCACCTTTTCTTTGATTGGATAAGATTCGTACAGCATACTTCTGTAGTTTAAAAATCCTGTCAATATTATTTTTAGCAGCTCCACCCCAGAACACGATGCCATAACGCAAAATTGATTCAAAGTGCGCAAGATAAAACATTCTCATTTCAGTCGGTCCAAGTACTTTTTTCAACGAACGAAGTTTAAAAATGGCCTGTCTGAGTTTGGAGCAGGTTTGGTTAATATGAGAAGTCCATTTCAAATTATTGTCAATATTAAAACCTAGAAACTTCGTTTTCTCGTTGACCTCCAGTTGAATACCATTGTTGAATATTTCAGGCTCCCAATGTTTCTTTCCTGAGTAATTGACAACGATCGTTTTACTATTGTTGACAGACAGTTTATTATCATAAAACCAAGCACTCAAATCACCCACAGCGCTATTAACTTTACGTTGGATTTCTGAAGGATTTGCGTGGTTTATGAGTAAGCTAGTATCATCTGCGTATTGCGTCATGAGAACATTGTCTTCGAGGGTGGTCAAGTCGTTGATATATAATAAAAAGAGCAAAGGGCCTAGAATGGACCCCTGCGGAACTCCAGTATCCAGTTGATTCCATGATGAAACACCGCAGCATTCGTCCTGGGAAACATGTACGCACTGTGCTCGTTGAGTTAGATAAGATTTAAGCCACTTGTGGGGCACACCACGAATACCGTAGAAGTCAAGTTTCTCTAGCAATAGACTGTGCACTACTGTGTCGAAGGCCTTCGATAAATCAAAATACACTCCAACGGAGTACAGTCTATCATCTTTAGCGGATAACATCTTCTGAATTGACTCGTAGGCAGCTGATACAGTATTTCTCTTTGCCCTGAAGCCATGTTGGTTGTGTGATATTATATTACATGATTCACAGAAGTGCACGAGTCGATTATACATTAGTTTTTCGAAAATTTTAGAGAAGGCAGATAGTAGGGAAATCGGTCGGTAATTGCATACGTCATCTGGTTGGCCCTTCTTGAAGATTGGTATTACTTTTGCTAATTTCATTTCATCTGGAACCACTCCGGTGATAAAAGAGTGGTTGCAAATATGAACTAAGACAGGGATTATTGAAGTAGCTACATCTTTGAGTACTTTAAATGGGACTTCATCAATACCAGTAGAGAGTTTACTATCGAATCCTTTCATTACTTGCAGCATTTCGCCTTCAGTGACAGGGGTTAAAAACATGGATTTTCTATTTCTGCTGCGACTATGATGGAGTCTGTTTGTAGCATCGTTGTTTGTAGACTGATTACTTTCCGCCAGTTTCATCGCGACGCTGGTAAAGTAAATGTTGAATGCTTCTGCTATTTCGCTGGGCGTGATACACTGTTTACCTTCGTACTGTACGAAACTCGGACTCGGAAACTGTACGCGGACTCTTTTCTTCAAACGAAAATTGTTTAGGACAACTAACAATAGCTGATCATAATTCCTCTTTTTTTCATCATAAATATAATTATGCAAAGTTCACCAGAATATCTCACATTAATTATAAGATGTATTGTATACCTTCAACTCATTATAGTTTTATTCTTAATTATAGATTTCACTACCTTTTTTTTTCAATGTTCAAATAACAATTGGGTCAATTTAAGTTTAGGCCATCACACAGACAGTGTATTACTATTGAATATGGTTATTATCTCTTTAACACAAAATCTATTTTTATTAGCTCTATAAGTGACTTGACTATTGTAAATATTTCATAGTTCAAAGATCAAGCTTCATTTTAGATTTCTGTCAAATTGACAACATTTAACGATTAACTTAGCATGTACTACATGATATACCTTTCATGATTATTATTCAATGTAACCATTAGTGAAGTTTATCGATCATATCACTCCAATACTTATTAGGCCGAAGTACGCAGGACTGTAAATGCTACTTCAGGCACGAACATGATCTATACGGTACATCTATTGTTCACTCGATCTGTATCTCGTATCTCTTATGCATCTGAACACAAACTGTAAATAACTCTCACTCTTTAATTGTAAGTGAATTTTGTCACGATCCCGTTCAGAGATAGTGACAAATGCTTCTTGCGAGGGGGTTATGTAATGAATTGAGAGGAGACTATTTCTTTCCATTTTGTATAGTCAATATTCTTAAAGGCCCACATAAATCTATTTAAGTACACATCTAAATTCATATTCTTAGAAAGCCAACTGTAAATTCTAAAACCGTTTCGATCATTAACCAAGTGTGCATATACAATGCCTTGAGCAAAGTAGTCCGTGATGAGCCTATTAAAATCTAGTATTTAAAGCCAAAACCGTTAATTACGAGTCGGACAGTACTTCAATCACTCAGTTACTCTCACTTCTGATATATAACCCTCGCCTCTTCAACGTCTCTCGTCGTTCGTCGTCTCTCGTCAACTTGTATTCTTAAAACGTCCTTCAAACTTTATTTTGTAAAAACTATCACTGTTCGACGCCTGAGCATCAAATTATTAAGGTAAATACAAATATTAGTGCATTCTTATTTCAAAATATAATACTTTATTGATCGACTCCAGGGTCACCCCACGCCTCATCCGCATCCTTATTTTTTCCTACTCGAATAATGTAGGTGGTGACAGCTAACGCTATCTTTAAAAAAGGCCCCGTTACAATGATAGAGCGATCCACTCAGCCTGTGAATAGATGATCTTCAGCGCCATGCATATTATGAAATATGTATTGTTATCTTTTCTTTTCGTATATATTTTCTATATTCTCTCGATTTCTTGTAGAAGAAACTATCATTTTTAATTCTCTTGGTAAAGGGCCTAATATTGGCTCGAAACGTTGAGTTGAAACATTTAAATATTGAACTGTCTTTTTCTCTTTTATTACTCGACGAAAATACCCAAAACACTAATATTCATCCAAATATACGTCGTGGAAGCTTCAAAACTATAATATATATATATATATATATATATATATATATATATATATATATATATATATATATATATATATATATATAAATATATATATATATATATATATATATATAAATATATATATATATATATATATATACATATATAAATAAATATATATATATATATATATATATATATATATATATATATATATATATATATATATATGTATATATATATATATATATATATATATATATATATATATATATATATATATATATATATACATATATATATACACACACACATATCGCATCATACAAGAAAGCTTTTCACGCTGCTGGCATGCCCTATAGTTGGAAGTGTGATTCAACTGTATGATATATATTTCACCACAGAATTTTTACTCAATGGCACCTTTAACACAGGTCAATGCAACCAGTATTTTAGTTGATTGATATATTTAAGATCACTTTGTGTATTTTACAATGAAATAACAGAATGAGAATAATGTACCGTACACGTGTTAACGCTCAGCGTAATTGTTCTCATGGACTGGATCTTCTTTCCCTTTCGAACACTCG
>CAXFZR010000622.1:0-31681 GCA_964007535.1 Brachyptera risi
GCCGTAAAACCACACAATATATATAACCTATATATATATATATATATATTATTATATATATATATTATTTCAAAAGTATCATATGAGGTTTGATTGCTTGGAATATGCCGAATCGAATGATATATGATACCACTGGTCCCTTTCGGTGAGAACGGATTTCACTCTAAATGAAGGACTAAATAATATTATGTTTAATAATTAGAGTATCGGTCTACATGGTTATTTATGTGAATCCTATGCCACGGCTCTCACTGCTCACTTCTGAAGAATAAATATTCTGCTTGCAAGACCAGAATTTCCCATGAAGATACATAAATAACAAAACATGGAATAAAACTACCCTGTATTGTCATGTAACGGGGAATATATTAATGATATACATTAAAAACTTTGATGTCGCACACAGATTTGATGATGATAAAATCCTTCAGTGTTTGTTTAACGCGCCCCCAGGCTCTATATAGGGCAATAGTTCCCGCCAGGGAGATTCCATAGATATCAACGATCGTAAAACTTGTGAGGCGTGCGAGATACAAAATCAACAAATACATCACAAGATGCAGACAATATTTTTTTTTCAAAATGCTATTGAGTAAAATGTTATAATAACAAAGGTGTAAAGATCAGTTGTATGTAACAGTAACACTCGATATTTCCACCTCACAGCGTACCGTTACATACAAATAACACGTAACATGTTGTGAATGTTTATTATGGATGACAGTATTTTATAAGATACTTCTCTGAATGGTGTGAAGCAGTTTCACTACAAAATGTTGAGACGGAAAGCCACTGCGATCGTTTATATGTTACGCTGACACTGAAAATGTTACGCTGTGGGTTGGTTTGAAATCTTTGAAATTCTTTTCGTTCGATCAAGTTGCCTCGCGCCTCGCCAGGAACGCAGAGACGAAGCGAAACACGTGACTTGGTTCCCCGCTGGCTCGGCCGATAAAGCTGCCATCCGTCTTGCCGGCAGAACAGACCTCCCATTGGCTCGAACTAAGACCCCGTTTTGTTTCTCTCTTCGACATTCTCGGTGCAAGTGTGTTTGTCTTGCAGACCGAGACAAAGACAGACAGACAGACAGACAGACAGAGAGAGAGACAGAGACAGTGAGAGAGAGACAGAGAGAGAGAGAGAGAGGGTTGCTAAATCAATTGTGAGCTTTTTGTCTCTTATTGCTGCCTTATATTGTTTGAAATGAAGTGGAAAACTGGCATTTCCAATTGTTATTATAAATCTACTGGGAAAGTCGGTTGCAATAATGTGTGCTAGACTCTCTCTCTCTCTCTCTCTCTCTCTCTCTCTCTCTCTCTCGCCGTCTCGATTCTTTCTCCTTCACATTCCTGAGTTGATTCAGGTCCGGCATCACAAGTCCAGACACCCTTTATCTGCGAGTTAGTGAAGACAAACAGCATGGGTAACCATCACTTGACCACCAGTTAGTGCTAGTCCCACGTTGGTAGAATGACACGACTTCTGTGTCACACCCTTTCGCCAGGGGTGTGGCATGGGGAGGACCACCGTGCGCTAGTGGTGTGGGATAGGGGAGACGGTCGCTCGGAACCTTCTGGTCTATTATCCCTCCAGTTCTGTGAACCGTATTCCTGTTCTTCCCGCCCGGTGACACCTGATGGAGCGGTTGTGTCCGACTCCGAGAGCTCTACCGGCAACAGCTGTTGTTGTTCCGCTGGGCTAGCGACAGAGAGTAGAATTGTCACACATAACCCCCTCCTCCCCCCTCAACCCGTGACTTAACAATCATGTATGGGCCCCAACCTTAGAGCTACATTCGCTTCTATTAATGCCAAACAAACAGTAGAAGGTGACTTTCTTTCAAGAAGATACACTGTTAACCTCCAGGGGTTAACAACGACTGTAATCTGGTGTACACTTTCATGAAATCTTCATGAAATCCATTGAAATCTTCATGAAATCCATTGAAATCTTCTTAAAATCCCTTGAAACCCCTTGAGATCTTTTTAAAATCCCTTGAAATCCATTGAAATCTTCATGAAATCCCTTGAAATCTTCTTAAAATCCCTTGAAATCCATTGAAATTTTCATGAAATCCCTTGAAATCTTCTTAAAAACCCTCGAAATCTTCTTAAAAACCCTTGAAATCCATTGAAATCTTCATGAAATCCCTTAAAATCGTCTTAAAATCCCTTGAAACCCTTGAAATCATCTAAACTCTGATCCGGTTCAAAGTTACGACAATTTCTAGAAGTAATACCATATTTGATCTATTGTTGATTTTTCAATTTTAATTTTTGATAAGATCCATTATTATTCAATCTATTATTCATTATTATTATGAATTGAAATTATATATCTCCACAGATAAACCCCATGAGGGTTTCGTGGAACCTCAGAAGAATACCCGTTATTGTTATAACACTTTTATTTGGAATCAATAAAAAAAAAAAAAAAAAGGAAAAATAAAAAATAATCGATCAAATATGGTATTATCTCTAGAAATTGTCGTAACTTTGAGCCGGATCAAAGTTACGACCTTTTGTGAATCTGGGGGCGAATTCAGGTACCTTTTTTACTCTCTTAAATTTAAGCTAGCGTAAATTTAATACGACAGCTACAGTCACTCGCCTCGTAAATGGTCATATACGACATCAAAAACGTACTGGAATTAGCTCTGTCTTATATTTACGACAAGAGAGAGAGAGAGTAAGAGAGTAGTTTACCTGAAGTCGCCCTGTTGTTTTCCATGTGTTGACTCACCTGTCGGGTAGTTCCTGGAGGGTCGAGTCACCCTGCTCGTGAGCAACAGGTATTACCACAACAGTGGGCGCACGCGGCTGTACATAGTGGTGTGAGAATAGCGACCGCCAGGCTGACGTGGTGGGGGATAGAATCACGTCTCAGTTTACCAGGGACAGGTATTACCACAACAGTGGGCGCACGCGGCTGTACAGTGGTGTGAGAATAGCGACAGCCAGGCTGACGTGGGGGGGATAGAATCACGTCTCAGTTTACCAGGGACAGGTATTCAGCGGGAATTTTGATTGACTCATGAGTCCACGGGAGTCGATTTACTGAAATATTAGTTTTTTGGTGATAACTTTCAAACGGTTTGAGATATAAAAATTCTAATAGGCGAGAAACAGGGTGATGGTATAGCATATAACTATACAAGTTATATCGCAAATAATTGCCAGGTAGCTAAAAAACACTATTTTCAAGTCGATATAACTTGTCTAGTCACACTGTCTAAACTGGCCTTCCATGAACGTGTATTCGCTGAGCGGTTTTTCAAGCCGCCATGATGATGAAACGACCAATCAGTGACGAGAGTTACGCGATTTCTGATTGTTGAGCTCGCCTCAATTCCACCGCCTTGCGAAAGCGAAACGCAAATCGCGTTCATGGAAGGCCAGCTTAAGAGACTTGTTTCAAAGTGGAGGATATCAATATTCGTGTGTTTGGTATATACTCTAATACCAATGCTGGTGATGTCCGGATATATCACAGAAACGGTTTAAACTTATAATGTGTTCCGGACTTTTGTAAACTGAAAGACTTTTATCTGCGGCGAAGAAGTACATGGTCACATGCAGCGCAGTCCTGGTGTTGAAGTTCATTGTTTTAAGAATTGCCCATACATATAGTTATTTCCATTGTCAGCAAGTCCGCCTGTAAGTGTTGAAACAGCCAAGAGGTGCCGCTTCTAAACGGTCTTACCAACTCATCCTTAGCAATAATAGGGAAACGATGATTGTACAGCAGGATTTCAGATTTTCGATTTTGGTAACATATATATCTACATATAATGATAATGATTATTGTTTGATCAGCGACCCCACCAACAGCTAGGTTATACGGGGGTACGAATGAGCAGGTGATATTGAAACTATGAAGTGATAGTGAGTGAGAGGACGTATTAAAAAACCCATGCCTTAATGCTGGACTCGAAACGGTGCCTCAGCCGCCCTCGGTAGCTCACTAAGGCACCTTTTCAGAAACTATAAGTTACCGTTAATTGGGCGTGGGTTCGAGTCCCGCATAAGACATGAACCATCTTAATAGAAGCTTCGAATATATCATCTCAGCTGTAAGCTTGTTCAGAGTGCACTGTAGGCCTATCTAGTCGACTCAAAAGTCTCGAGACAGACTCGGTCGATAGTTCGAGATCAATCGAACTCGAAGTGAACAGAAAGAATAGTTTAACATCATCACTTATCACCTATCCCCCCCCTCCCCCCCAGCGCCCAGTGGCAGTCTCGCGATATATTGGTAAACTATTGGTACGACTGCCGGCGCGGCGCATGGGTCTGGAAACTTGCTGTACAGTTGGTAACAGTCTGAGAAGTTGCCTGGGAAACCACGTCTTATTAGTTTCCTCGTGATTTTAGCTGTACGGACGCGCAAGATGAGATAGACGGTTATTTTATTAGACTTTGTTTTGGATTGTGGGAAGGAGTCGGTCGTGGCCTGTTGTTGAGGAACCGTCCCAGTATCAAACTGAGGGACGGATAAAAACATGAGAACTACTGTCTCCTGAATGACGGTCAAGTGGGCTAGCCACTCGACCACTCGTCTAAATGATGCCATTTTATTTATGAAAAACTAATATGATTAACTATCTAGGAGGCCTATAGACTATTTCAATTTAGAAGCAATTAACTTAGACAACACAGAAGATGCGTAGAACCTTGTTTATTGTAAATGTGTTATCCAACTCCTGCTTATCCAGACTCTCTCCAGAGCTGGGAAACTTGAGGCTGGACTGTCAGGTCTTCCAGTATTGCGTGGTGAATACAGTTCACTTCATGTTGTAATCAGGATTATTGTGATCCTCAATGTTTACTTGGTCGAGTAGTGGACTGCTTCTTCCTATTTGTGCGAGATATGTTCTACTAAGGAGACTTCCATGTAGACAGAATTGCTGCGCGAAATAGTCACGAGAACACTTTATATTTGCCTTCGTGTTTTAGGCAAGAAAAGGTTATGAAGTACATAATTTCAACGTTCTGCAATATATCTAAGGCAGTAGTGTAGTTTGTGCCGCGGTGACGTCACGTGGTTGGCTGGTTGCACAGCTCTGGAACACTGTTGCCTGGCAACAGGTACGATAGCTGTAATTCAAGGAGTCAATTCGACCCTGTTTCAGGATCTGATGACTGTTATACCCCGTTCACACTATGATCACTAACTGCAGTTAAGCCTCTAACTGCAGTTAAGTCACTAACTGCATTTGAGCCTCTAACTGCAATTAAGCCTCTAACTGCAGTTAAGTCACTAACTGCAGTTGAGCCTCTAACTGCAGTTAAGCCACTAACTGCAGTTAGAGGCTTAATTGCAGTTAACAACGTAATGTGAACGGAACGCAGTTAGTACACTAACCGACATCAAGCCCTTAACTTCGCTCTGTGAACGCAGTTAGCTTAACAGCAGTTAAGGAACATGGTGTGAACGCACCTAGCTTAACAGCAGTTAAGGAACATGGTGTGAACGCACCTAGCTTAACAGCAGTTAAGGAACATGGTGTGAACGCACTTAGCTTAACAGCAGTTAAGGAACATGGTGTGAACGGGGTTTTAGCAGTTGCAACTATATATGATGGATTAACAGTTGAGATCGGTCAGTTTTCACAGCATGCGTTAACCCATGTCTGATGCGGGACTCGAACCCACGTCCGACTAGATTTCAGTGCGATAGTCGACTGAGCCACGGGCGGCTTACAGAACGAGGTTCAAGATTAGAAACGAAACTACATCTTTGAAATGCGTTAAAACCTTCTTGATGTTTTATATCTGCTGGCCGCTTGGACTGTAATACAAATGGCCTTATAATATCTCTTGGTCTTCTTGTTCGTTTACCGCCCCCTCACCCCTCACCCCTCCCCCACCCCACCCCCCACCGCAGAAACCAAAAGTGGCGGCTAAGTCGTGTCGTGTCGCCACTTCCGGTCAATGAAAGCTTCCTTCCGGTCTGGCAGCTTCCTCTGTGCGGGCCGCACTTGCTGTCTGCTCGCGTGGTTTACTGCTCTATACATTACCCCCCCCCCCCTCTCTCTCTCTCTCTCTCTCTCTCTCTCTCTCTCTCTCTCTCTTAGCTCTGATTAATTAGCAACAGACCTGCTATATCTCCGTGGCAACACTACTCTCATTTCCACAACCTTACATTTCTACCTTCAACACAGCATATAAACGATCGCAGTGGCTTTCCGTCTGAACGTATTGTAGTGAAACTGATCTTTACACCATTCAGAGAAGTATCTTATAAAATACTGTCATCCCTAATAAACATTCACAATATGTTACGTGTTATTTGTATGTAACGGTACGCTGTGAGGTGGAAATATCGAGTGTTACTGTTACACACAAGTGATCTTCACACCATTCAGAGAAGTGTCTTATAAAATACTGTCATCCATAATAAACATTCACAATATGTTACGTGCTATTTGTATGTAACGGTACGCTGTGAGGTGGAAATATCGAGTGTTACTGTAACATACAACTGATCTTCACACCATTCAGAGAAGTATCTTATAGAATACTGTCATCCATAATAAACACTCACAACATGTTACGTGTTATTTGTATGTAACGGTACGCTGTGAGGTGGAAATATCGAGTGTTACTGTTACATACAACTGATCTTTACACCATTCAGAGAAGTATCTTATAAAATACTGTCATCAATAATAAACATTCACAACATGTTACATGTTATTTGTATGTAACGGTACGCTGTAAGGTGGAAATATCGAGTGTTACTGTTACATACAACTGATCTTCACACCATTCAGAGAAGTATCTTATAAAATACTGTCATCCATAATAAACACTCACAACATGTTACGTGTTATTTGTATGTAACGGTACGCTGTGAGGTGGAAATATCGAGTGTTACTGTTACATACAACTGATCCACACCATTCAGAGAAGTATCTTATAAAATACTGTCATCCATAATAAACATTCACAACATGTTACATGTTATTTGTATGTAACGGTACGCTATGAGGTGGAAATATCGAGTGTTACTGTTACATACAACTGATCTTTCTTTACACCTTGGTTATTGTAACATCTGACTTATTAACATTTTGTGCAAATATTATCTTCATTTTTCGATGTATAGTCAATTTTGATCTTGCACTGTTGAAGTTTTATAATCATTTATATCAGTGAAATACCCCTGGCGGGAACTTTTTGCCCTAAAAAAGGACGCCTTAAAATGCATCCGGATAAAAAAGTACTGACATTCACACGCATTCCACATAGAGTCTATGATATAATTAGTACTGAAATATGTGTAGATGTATTAAACCCGACTCGACTTGACCGCAATAGAACGTACCCGTGTGCATCCCCCCCCAGGGCAGCCAATCAGCGGGGTCGAGACAGAGAGCGGACCAATGAGAGGCCTGGGCTCTGGTCCACTCGAGCCGGAGGAAAGAGAAGATAGACAGATTGGAATATTTGTGTTTTGTTTTCCTTGCCCATTGTTCACCTGTTATTCCCGCCTGGTTGAACAGTGCACTTGCGTTCACATCACAAGTTTTTTCCTAATTGGAATTTTCAATCTGAATAAAGATGTGATTAGGCCTATAGTTTGCTCAACGACCCCACCAACAGCTGGGTTATGCGGGGGTACGTAATGAGCATGCAGCGATGAAGTGATGATAAGTGAAAGGATGTTTACAAAAATCCATGCCTTATGCGAGACTCGAACCCACGCCCAACGGTGACTTCAGTTTCTGAAGCGCTGCCTCAGCTGACCGAGCTACGATTTGAATAGAGAAAATATGCGATTTGACAGGTGATTTGTGCAGAGCTCGACTGTACGTGGAGCGGGTGTAATGTCAGGACGAGGCTTGACGGAGCGCTTTATGAGCCCGGCAGTGTACAGAGAGAGAAAGAGTCGATCTTCACAAGCAGGGTATTGGTGTCATTGAATTAGTGGCATAGTGCATAACGTACAGCCTCTCTCTCTCTCTCCCCCTCCCCCTCCCTCCCTCCCTCCCTCCCCTCCCTCCCTCGATAGTCTATCCTATTACTCTGCCTGTCTTATGATTCCAACTGCCTAAACCCGCCCTATGACTGTGCCTGGCTATGACTGCCTCCTCTATGACTAGACCTTCCCTATGACTAGACCTCCCCTATGAGGCTATGACTATGCCTCCCTATGACTGTGCCTGCCCTATGACTATGCCTGCCGTATGACTATGCCATCATATGACTATGTCACCCTATGACTATGCCACCCTATGACTATGCCTCCCTACGACTATACCACCCTATGACTATGCCTGCCGTATGACTATGCCACCCTATGACTATGCCACCCTATGACTATGCCTGCCGTATGACTATGGCTGCCGTATGACTATGTCACCCTATGACTATGCCACCCTATGACTATGCCTCCCTACGACTATACCACCCTATGACTATGCCTGCCGTATGACTATGTCACCCTATGACTATGCCACCCTATGACTATGCCTCCCTACGACTATGCCACCCTATGACTATGCCTCCCTACGACTATACCACCCTATGACTATGCCTCCCTACGACTATACCACCCTATGACTATGCCACCCTATGACTATGCCACCCTATGACTATGCCTCCCTACGACTATACCACCCTATGACTATGCCACCCTATGACTATGCCACCCTATGACTATGCCACCCTATGACTATGTCACCCTATGACTATGCCACCCTATGACTATGCCACCCTATGACTATGCCACCCTATGACTATGCCACCCTATGACTATGTCACCCTATGACTATGTCACCCTATGACTATGCCACCCTATGACTATACCACCCTATGACTATGCCACCCTATGACTATGCCACCCTATGACTATGTCACCCTATGACTATGCCACCCTATGACTATGCCACCCTATGACTATGCCACCCTATGACTATGCCACCCTATGACTATGCCACCCTATGACTATGCCACCCTATGACTATGCCACCCTATGACTATGCCAGCACAATGACTGACGAAGCACACATGTAATGAATGTAACATGGAGGTTTCTTCTGAGTAACCCTATTGGCCGTGTTCTGCCGGCTCGACACAACCGACCGTCCCGTGCTAGCGGATAGGGGAGACGGTCGATCGGCACCGTGACTCTCATACCACTTGAACCCATGCGAGCGAGAGAGACAGATAGACGTAGAACCCATGCGAGCGAGAGAGACAGATAGACGTAGAACCCATGCGAGCGAGAGAGACAGATAGACGTAGAACCCATGCGAGCGAGAGAGACAGATAGACGTAGAACCCATGCGAGCGAGAGAGACAGATAGACGTAGAACCCATGCGAGCGAGAGAGACAGATAGACGTAGAACCCATGCGAGCGAGAGAGACAGATAGACGTAGAACCCATGCGAGCGAGAGAGACAGATAGACGTAGAACCCATGCGAGCGAGAGAGACAGATAGACGTAGAACCCACATAATATGGTAATAGTAGTTTTAATAATAATAATATGAAGAAGTTTGCCAGAGAAGAAGAGAAGTAACTCGATCGATTTATATCGTTCTGCGTGTTATGTAGAGCTATTGTGTCCACGAGCGACCGTCCCCCCTATCCCACACCACTGGCGCGCGGCTGGTTCGAGCCTCCATCAGACTGTCTGTTGTTTCTCGTGTCTAATTGGTTGTTTCTTGTTTGCTTGCAGGTGAGTACCTTTCATCCACCGCCCTCTAGACCCGTGCCACGTGGCCAAGTAAGTAGTGCTAGAAGGCAGTGACCGGAAGTGTTACAATGATCGAAAGTCAGTTTGAAAATCGAACGAAATTACACGAAATATTATTCAAGTCTACGTTTTGTAATCATTTTGTAATCCATCTTCGAAATTGTCCGATATAAGTCCATAAAGTGAAAAGTTTTGTTGGAGAAATCCATTGAAAGAATATCATACTCTCTTCGTATCTCTTTTCTTTTCTCTCCGAATATTGCTGGTTGCTATGGTGCACCCACAGAGTAACATTTACACTGTCAATGAGACGTATAAACGATCGCAGTGGCTTTCCTCTGAACATATTGTAGTGAAACTGCTTCACACCATTCAGAGACGTATCTTATAAAATACTGTCATCCATAATAAGCATTCACAACATGTTACGTGTTATTTGTACGTAACGATACGCTGTGAGGTGGGAATATCGAGTGTTACTGTTACATACAACTGATCTTTACACCATTCAGAGACGTATCTTATAAAATACTGTCATCCATAATAAGCATTCACAACATGTTACGTGTTATTTGTATGTAACGGTACGCTGTGAGGTGGAAATATCGAGTGTTACTGTTACATACAACTGATCTTTACACCAGTCAGAGAAGTATCTTATAAAATACTGTCATCCATAATAAACATTCACAACATGTTACGTGTTATTTGTATGTAACGGTACGCTGTGAGGTGGAAATATCGAGTGTAACTGTTACATACAACTGATCTTCACACCATTCAGAGAGGTATCTTATAAATACTGTCATCCATAATAAACACTCACAATATGTTACGTGTTATTTGTATGTAAAGGTACGCTGTGAGGTGGAAATATCGAGTGTTACTGTTACATACAACTGATCTTCACACCATTCAGAGACGTATCTTATAAAATACTGTCATCCATAATAAGCATTCACAACATGTTACGTGTTATTTGTATGTAACGGTACGCTGTGAGGTGGAAATATCGAGTGTTACTGTTACATACAACTGATCTTCACACCATTCAGAGAAGTATCTTATAAAATACTGTCATCCATAATAAACATTCACAACATGTTACGTGTTATTTGTATGTAACGGTACGCTGTGAGGTGGAAATATCGAGTGTTACTGTTACATACAACTGATCTTTACACCATTCAGAGAAGTATCTTATAAAATACTGTCATCCATAATAAACATCCACAACATGTTACGTGTTATTTGCATGTAACGGTACGCTGTGAGGTGGAAATATCGAGTGTTACTGTTACATACAACTGATCTTTACACACGTGTTATTATAACAATTTGGGTCATTAGCATTTCCTACAAATATTTTCCGCATCTTGTGACGTATTTGTTCATTTTGTATCAATATCATTCTTGTATTTTGATCTTTTTTCAATATTGGGTTTTAACGATGCACTCTACTGATAGCTACGATCTATTGGCGTCGGTGGATGATGAATGAGATGATGGGATGATGAGATGAAAGGTTATTTTACTAGGTGTTTTGGATGGTGGGAAGGAGTCGGTCGTGGCCTGTTGTTAAGGAACTATCTCAGTATTAACCTGAACGACAGAGGGAAACCACGATGCACATGATGGTCGACCATGACGGGAATCGAACCCCGGTCTCCCGAATGACGGTTCAGTGTGTGTTACCACTCGACCACACGTCTCGGTATATTATTATCATTATTTTGATGTTGATACCTGTGACACGAGCCTGGTGGAGACGGGGGACGCCCTATGACCACCACATCTCGATCTGTATGTCCCGTGCAAGCAAGCGAGGTGCCGGGTGCACGCTGTGACGTCACCCCCCCCCCTCCCCCCCTTGGTCGTGGTTGTTGACCCAGATGACGGGTGGCGCAGCAGTTGCAGCGGCCTTGGGCGGTGCATGCCGTGTCGCCACATGCGGACGCTGCTGCTGTTGTTGTTGTTGTTGTTGTTGATCACAACAGATCATAATATAATGATAATAATAATACTAAAGATAATAATGTCATCGGACCATCGGGAGCCTTGTATATATAATTATTTATTATTTATTTATATTGGTTATATTCCCTTGGGAATATAAAGGGTTATTGGTTATATTGTATTTTTTTTAATGGTCGAATGTCGATGTATCGCTCATCAACCGGTAACCCATAGCAACCCTAGCCGTAAGCAATGAATAAACCAGCAAGGTGTCGGCCGCAAGACGAGTCTCGTTAAGACGGTGTTAACGAGACTGTTAAATATTAACAGCTCGTTACGAGGCTGGCGTGATTGGTTTATTAGATCGTCAATCAGTTGGGGCGCTAACGCGGTGCCAATAAGGAAAGTTAGATTAGGCGGGGAGACTGAGCCGAGTGCAGACAGCGTTTTGATCGTATCTCATGAATCGATTACCGTGCGCTATCAAGCAACATTGAACTCTATTCGCATTAAAACCTGATTTCACAACTTTTCAGACGAGCTTTAGCGAGGGTTCAATTTGACATACTGAAAAAAATTGGTGTTCGTTTTTATGTTATTATTTTTTTTTATGTTTTTTTGTCGGTTCTCCACAGGTCATATGGCTACAGTTATCAACTTCAAACTTTTTTTCATCATGGTTCCTCATCTAACTTGGATCTGTATAGCTTTGTAGCATTATCGAGTGGTAACTTTTATTTTTATGAATTTTAGAAATCTCAAAAATACCCATTAGAATAACAAGGTGGGAAAAAAATGAAAATATTTTTATTTAAAAAAAAAAAAAAAAAATGTTGTGTGAAGTTGAATTACATCTTGATACACATTTCTGGAAAGTCTCAGCTTGATCGGGTCAGCCATTCTGAAGAAAAAAACATAAAATATGTTAAATTGGTAAATTGGTACCACTCGAAGCCGTTTTTACCCATTTCTAACTTAAATGTCACCCAATTGGCGAATTTAGGCAAAAGTTTGGCAAAGAAGTCGACATACTATTACTATCCGCTCGTCTAACAACGCGTATATAGCGTTTTCCTAGTTAAAATATTTCGACGAGTCAGTCGTGTATTTTGACCATATCCTGGAGAAGGGTGGTCCTTGCCTTTCGAGGACTTGGGTTAACCCGCCCACCTGACGTCACGCTTCCGCTGACAATTCGATACAGCGGCAGTTGGGGGGGGGGGGGGGATTCAGTGTACTTTTGACACTTGATACCATTGTATTCTGACTACGTTTCTTTGCATTTATTTGTCACTATGGTGAAAAATTCTTGTGTTCCTGGGTGTAAAATTAATGTTAAACTAGGAAAACGCGGGATGCGCGTTGTTAGACGAGCTTAGGGGTTTAGAAATCTAGAATGAAAAATAATTTGTCAACCCAATCTACATCTACAGACCTTGGATCACTCCAAACGTTCAAAAACCTTACGAGAATCAGTTATGTCACGGCCTTCCTCTTCATTCATTTCAATCGTTTTGAATTAATTGGTGACACTTGTTGCTATAGATTTAATTGGTTCCCGTAATAGCCTAAATTGATGGGAAAATGCTTTATAAATGCGTTTTCTTCGTTATTTCTCATCCGATTGATGCGAAAAATCTCTCAAAATGTGCTTAATAGTTTCCTTTATATTCGGCGAAAATTTGAGAGGTCTTGAAAAATTTTGATTTTTCAAGTATTTTCCTCCGGGTTATTCTAATGGGGATTTTTGAAATTTCTAAGATTCATAAAAAAAAAAGTTACCACCCGATAATGCCACAAAACTATACAGATCTAAGTTAGATGAGGAACCATGACGAAAAAAAGTTTGAAGTTGATAGCTGTAGCCGTTTGACCTGTGGAGAACCGAAAAAAAACATAAAAAAAAAAAAAAAAAACATAAAAACGAACACCAATTTTTTTCAGTATGTCAAATTGAATCCTCGCTAAAGCTCGTCTAATCACCGGGAATATAATTTCATTCGTTTCCAAAAGACGAAAAGCGAAAAGACACATGGATTTCAAAAATGAGACGTGATGAAAAATATAATCTTCGAGTATCATCTTCTATGCATGTATTGTCTTTTCGTTTCACACTATTAGATGCGTAACAACTACAACATAATACCAAAGCTATTAGTAGGTCTAAAGATTTGCCATAAGAATAAATAGGCTCAAAGGTAGGGCCTGTGCCTAGCTGCAAAACAAATCTAGCCTCTAGGCCTACATATAGGCCTAGGCCTGACCTAGGACTAAAATGAGCCTTGTCTAGCCCTCACCTAAATGAGTTTATGCATATGCCTAAGCGGCTAGGCCTATCTAGGACTAGAATGAACCTTGTCTAGCTATCACTTGAATGATTTTTTGTTAAGCCTACTTGGCTATAGAATGACAGAAATGTCTTAATTTGATGTATTATAGGTCCACACAATCGCTTGGCTTTGACCAGCAAGGTGCCAGTTGCTCTATCTTGTGTGGTCAATATCTCTTGCACATGAGACGACACATGAAGGCTAGAGCTTCCTTCGTCTCCTCAAAACTTTAGAACGACATTCATAACAAAAGTGTTGAAGATGAATAATGATTTACACCAAGGGAACTCTCGTAAGCGCGCTAACGAATCCATCTTTATTCCAAGCAACTTCTTGAAGTCCCTTGAAATCTTCCTAAAATCCCTTGAAAACTCCCTAAAATCCCTTGAAAACTCCCTGAAATCCCATGAAAACTCCCTGAAATCCCTTGAAAACTCTCTGAAATCCCGGGAAAACTTCCTGAAATCCCTTGAAAATTCCCTGAAATCCCTTGAAAACTCTCTGAAATCCCGGGAAAACTCCCTGAAATCTCTTGAAAATTCCCTGAAATCCCTTGAAAACTCCCTGAAATCCCTTAAGAACTCCCTGAGATCCCTTGACAACTTCCTGAAATCCCTTGAAAACTCCCTAAAATCCCTTGAAAACTCCCTGAAATCCCTTGAAAACTCTCTGAAATCCCATGAAAACTCCCTGAAATCCCTTGAAAACTCTCTGAAATCCCGGGAAAACTCCCTGAAATCTCTTGAAAATTCCCTGAAATCCCTTGAAAACTCCCTGAAATCCCTTGAGAACTCCCTGAGATCTCTTGACAACTTCCTGAAATCCCTTGAAAACTCCCTAAAATCCCTTGAAAACTCCCTGAAATCCCTTGAAAACTCTCTGAAATCCCATGAAAACTCCCTGAAATCCCTTGAAAATTCCCTGAAATCCCTTGAAAACTCCCTGAAATCCCTTGAGAACTCCCTGAGATCCCTTGACAACTTCCTGAAATCCCTTGAAAACTCCCTAAAATCCCTTGACAACTCCCTGAAATCTCTTGAAAACTCTCTGAAATCCCATGAAAACTCCCTGAAATCACTTGAAAACTCCCTGAACTCCCTTGACAACTTCCTGAAATCCCTTGAGAACTCCCTGAAATCTCTTGAAAACTCCCTGAAATCCCTTGAAAACTCCCTGAAATCCCTTGAGAACTCCCTGAGATCCCTTGACAACTTCCTGAAATCCCTTGAAAACTCCCTAAAATCCCTTGACAACTCCCTGAAATCTCTTGAAAACTCTCTGAAATCACTTGAAAACTCCCTGAACTCCCTTGACAACTTCCTGAAATCCCTTGAGAACTCCCTGAAATCCCTTGAAAACTCCCTGAAATCCCTTGAAAACTCCCTGAAATCCCTTGAAAACTCTCTGAAATCCTATGAAAACTCCCTGAAATCACTTGAAAACTCCTTGAAATCCCTTGAAAACTCCCTGAAATCCCTTGAGAACTCCCTGAGATCCCTTGACAACTTCCTGAAATCCCTTGAAAACTCCCTAAAATCCCTTGACAACTCCCTGAAATCCCTTGAAAACTCTCTGAAATCCCATGAAAACTCCCTGAAATCACTTGAAAACTCCCTGAACTCCCTTGACAACTTCCTGAAATCCCTTGACAACTCCCTGAAATCCCTTGACAACTCCCTGAAATCCCTTGACATCTTCCTGAAATCCCTTTAAATATTCTTGAAATCTTCTTAAAATCCCTTGAAATCTCCTTGAAATCTCCGTGAAATCCCTTGCAATCTGAAATGAGGTGTACACCAGATTAGCTGGTTATTTACCCCTCGACCTTCTCATCTGACAACACGCAGTATCTTGGGTATCGCTAGAAGATCGTGGCCCGATGGTCAGCGGCTGTGATTGGTCGAGCCCTCAAGATGTCCGCCACAGCTGTCGGAACAAAGCTCTCGTCGCGAGGTCACAGCCACCTTTGTTGAGCCTCCGTGGCCGGCGAGGTCGGCGGGTCGGCGCCCGCGGACCACGTGGCCAGAGCACGTGCGCGCGCACCGGCCCGACCTTGGCTGCTGGCGTCGGCCGGAAACCTTGCCTTCCTTCGTCCGTCCCGTTCTCTCAAGCCGGGACAAAGAGTACTAGCTGTTGTCGCATTACCGGCACATGCAGCGTACAGTGGTTGACGCACTTGCTTCGTGTGATCCGGGAGGTAAAGGGGCATATTGGACCCGGTTCGATCCCCGCCACCGTCCATCTTTACAGGGGTTTTTCGTGGTTTCCCTCTCTAGTCTAGGCTAATGCCAGGATGGTTCCCACAATATAGGCCACGACCGCTTCCTTCCCACCATCCTCCCCATTACCCATAAAAACCTTCATCTCATCATCCCATCATCTCATTAATCATTCATCCGACGCCAATAGATCTCAGTCATCATTACAGTGCGTCGTCAAAACCCAATATAACAAAAATTGGAATTATTATGATTACCGACAGATTGTATTGTTTCAAATACCTTATAGGGGATGCATTTCTCTACCATTTAAAACAGTTTCAAAAGTTCATACCGGAAAAAACAGCAGAAAAACGCTATTACCCTACAGGCTTAGCTGTCACGTAACAAATGACAAACAATCGTTACCATAGCAATACAGCGAACTGGTGGACTACCAAACATTCTGATTGGTCAATTCCAACTGGTGCACATTGTTGTCTGTCTCTTTCAACGATGGGTGACGTCACTTGACAGAAGCCTATAGGCAAGTGACAAATGACAAACAATCGTTACCATAGCAACGCAGCGAACTGGTGGACTACCAAGCATTCTGATTGGTCAATTCCAACTGGTGCACATTGTTGTCTTTCACTTGCAACAATGGGTGACGTCACTAGACAGAAGCCTATAGGCAAGTGACAAATGACAAACAATCGTTACCATAGCAACGCAGCGAACTGGTGGACTACCAAGCATTCTGATTGGTCAATTCCAACTGATGGACATTGTTGTCTGTCTCTTGCAACAATGGGTGACGTCACTTGACAGAAGCCTATAGGCAAGTGACAAATGACAAACAATCGTTACCATAGCAACGCAGCGAATTGGTGGACTACCAAACATTCTGATTGGTCAATTCCAACTGATGTGGTGTACATTGTTGTCTGTCTCTTGCAACAATGGGTGACGTCACTCGACAGAAGCCTATACTAACAGCATGGTCATGGGTTCAACTACTCCAGGAATGCGCCCTAAGGGATGTATATTTAGGGAAAAACAGTGACTCCATAACATGATACACTCGATCAATTATTGATAGTATCACGCTCCATACAGAATACGAAACTATGACTGTGGACCCCCCTGGCGGGAACTGTTGGCGACTGCGATGTGAATGTCTCCTTAAGGCACAGCGCGACGTGCAAAACCTTTGTCCGCAGAGTCTAAGAGGCTTATGTAATATATTTATAGTCAAAACCTTAATACCTTGTCTAGTCGCGAGACGGAGGTTCCGAGCGACCGTCCCCACTAGCGCGCGGGTGTTTCGAGCCTTGTCACTTGGTTACATTGCCTCCCTCCCCCTCTCACCCCTCGATAGAGGTAATAGTGATTTTAAGCCAGTTCAGATTTAGCCGAGATATTTTCTCGAGGATTATTAAGTTTTAAGAGATTTTTGTTTTGTGTATTTTTGCATAGCTTTAGAATGTATACAGTTTTTAAATCGCTAGCTTATAAAACTAGAATTAGTTGTTTGGTAAAGTTTCAATATTCGTGAATATATCTACGTACAAGTTTATTATTACATTGCATTTATCGGCTGATTTGTGGTCGGCTCTGCTTCGTACCAACCTGACAAACCACGTGCTGAGACCGGCTGGAAGTTGCAATCCGTAGCTCGGTCAGCTGAGGCACCGCGTTAGAAACTAGAGTCAACGTTGCGCGTAGGTTCGAGTCCCGCATAAGGCATGGGTTTCTGTAAACGTCCTTTCACTTATCATATCACAATCACCTGCTCATTCGTACCCCCGTCTAATCTAGCTGTCGGTGGGGTCGTTGAGCAAGCAATAATCATTAACTGTTGGGGCTCGAGGAAACTTTTCAAAGTCTTTTGACGGATTTTGTACAAGTTTGTGTGTTTTTGTGAGCCTTGGAAGATTCCATGGCGCTCGCACTCATCTGGTTCATTTTGTCCAATTATTATCAGTAGGGCCTGTTATCATTCTTCTCTGTTATCAATATCCATTTTAATTTAATTTCAATTTCATGTCATTCCATTAATGAGTTATTTAATTATGTTTCATACTGATTGTTATGTTCACTGACGGAATAAGGGGCCAATTAACATTCATATTTACCAATGTAAACCTGAATTTCGTTGATCGATTGGGTAAACATGGTAGATGAATATTTGGGTGAATTAAATCATTGCCAAGAGCGACATCTCCTTACTGGCAACAGCAACACGTGGCTTCTTTCAATTTCTCTTACCGGCAGCAGCAACACGTGGCTTCTTTCAACTTCTCTTACCATCACCAGCAACACGTGGCTTCTTTCAACTTCTTACTGGCATTAGCAACACGTGGCTTCTTTCAACTTCTCTTACCGGCATTAGCAACACGTGGCTTCTTTCAACTTCTTACTGGCATTAGCAACGCGTGGCTTATTTCAACTTCTATTACCGGCACCAGCAACACGTGACTCATCTCAACTTCTATTACCGGCACCAGCAACACGTGGCTTATGTCTCTTCTCTTACCGGCACCAGCAACACGTGGCTTATCTCAACTTCTCTCACCGGCGTATGTAGCAAATACGGCCGTCCGTAACAATAACCGTCATTTATTCCGATGACTTGATTGTTACCAATACGATAAGCTGAATTTACAGCCTGATGTTATCCCACGTCTAACAAATAAGTCTATTCTCATGGGTATCAGTATTTGATCAATGACCCCCATCACTATTGAGGTCATTTGGGGGTGACAATTAGCATGGCCCCTATTTTATAACTTCAAATCGAAATGAAAGCGGCCCACCTTGGGTTGGTTCGGGGGTTCCGTATTCTTTCAACATGGTGTATCATCAACATCAACATGGCGTATGGTCTCTTACGGACGTGTGTAGTAGACTCATTTCTTGATTAGTTGAAGTATATTTCGCCTCTACAGTGTTTCATTTAATCATTTTAATTTTATTTTAATTCATTTTAATTTTGTGTGTTTCATTGTTAAGGGGATCCATGCATCACGGTGCTTATAAAAATGAAAACAAAATCATCTTTAATATATTATTTTCTATGTTCACAAACCAGTGTTGTTGAATGAGAAGTATATCAACTCAAAGATGGTCTTTAATTAATAAGACATTATATTTTTGTGAATTCAATCAGTTCTGAGATTTAATATAAGTCAATGAATTACGTCATATTATTGGTAACCACTGACGTATAATTTTCAAGCCGATTAAATTCACAAAATTTGAGGAAAAATCAAGGATTAATCACTAACCTAACTAGTAATTTTACTAGTTAGTAAAACCAACTAATTAACTAAGTAAAACCGTACCAGGCGCTCTACACGGGCTCGTTGTTCGCTCGCTTCAGACTCGAGTTCAACATGCATCGTGTGCTAGGCGCAACCCATAGACTAGCCCCCCGAACACATATTCATGTAAACGCCGTTAATTCCCTATAGCTCACACTTTTGATATATTTCAGTCTATATTTTTTTTCGGTATTCAAAAATATGTATCTAGGTTTTCGTAAACTAGAAATTTTTTCATTTTCCATTTGAAGAATTTGAAAAATTACAATTTTTTTGTTCAAATTTCTGTAAATACGATAACCTCCGTTTTACAATTATTAACAGAATGCAAAAACAATCATATTGATATCTCAAAAATTACGGCCGTGAGAGTTTGCGGCGTGAAATACGAGCGCCTGTGCGGCCTCTCAAGGATAAAAATTAAAGAGCATACAATTATCTTAGAGTTTATATACTTCTTATTCAATTACACTGCATTGTTACGCATAACTTGCATGCATAACTTGCATGCATAACTTACGAGCCAAATTACTTCTGTTTTGATGAAAAAATATATAATAAAATACGATAATAATAAATATTCCGGGAAATTTGATTTCAATCGGATGAAAGAAAATTGAAGCCATATTCTTAAATGGGGATTGGCCAAAGTTTTGATCTTTTTACCGAAAGATTGTCCAGCCCTTGCTCGAGACCAGTAGTGAGTTATTGTTCCAGCCAGCCAGAAGAGAGCCGCGTGGTATCGACCTGCGTGTGGTCAAGTAGGGCTGCTGTTGTATCGACGTGACGTCACGAGCAGGCGAGCAAGACTGAGGCCGCATTACGGCGTGTCTGCGGTACTTGGGGGAAGGGGGGGGGGGGTGTTGTGACGGGCTGGTAGGGGCTGAGTAGTCTCTCTCTCTCTCGCACGCAGCGTCCCGACGTACCGGTTAGACGATCTTGAGTATACCGTTACCAACAAAATAATGATGAAAAGTAGATGAAAATAAACTGACTGTGGAACAAATATGAATTTACAAGGGATTCTTATGTGTATATATATATATATATATATATATATATATATATATATATATATATATATATATATATATATATATATATATATTATATATATATATATATATATATATATATATATATATATATATATATATATATATATATATATATATATATATATATATATATCCAACCCAGATAACCAATTATGTTGGGCCAGGGGGTGTTTCCACCACTTCTTCCAGGGCAGACTTGTAGCAATCGGTTCCTGCCAGTTCCGACTTCTTCCTCCTCTTCTTCTCTTCCTATTCGAGTTCCCTCCACCGTTCTTTGTCCTCCCTGCCACCCTCGTAGCTCGGTCAGCTGAGACACCGCTTCAGAAACTGAAGTCACCGTTGGGCGTGGGTTCTAATCCCGCACAAGGCATGGGTTTTGTAAATGTCCTCTCACTTATCATCACTTCATACATTCATCATCACCAGCTCATTCGTACCCCCGTATAACCTGGCTGTTGGTGGGGTCGTTAAGCAAACAATAATCCATCAATCTGTCCTCCCACCATCTCTTGTCTACCACTTCCTCCCATTTTTTCCTCGGTTGACTGCTCACTATTTATATATGTATATAAATGAAAATCAAAAAAATCAAATAAAATACAAAAATCAATATAAATGTGTGGTAGAGTGATGTGTGGGGCGCGTGCAACAGGTGTTGGTGCAGCGCGGGTTGCCTGCAGTGGAGGCGCCATGTAGTCACGTGACAGACACGTGACCGACACACGCCTTGCCACGTCACAGGCACGACACCGTGTGACGTCACAGGCTCGTTCTCTGCTCATACACAACACTCAACAGCCCTGTTAAGATACACGGTCAGTGTTGAATTCAGGCAACACTGCCTGAAACACTGCCCCCTACGGGGGAGGGGCTTTGCCCCCCCGCAGGATGTCATCTGCCCCCCCCCCCGGGATAAAAACATTAGGCACTAAATACATAGTGTATTCTTTCAAAAACTTGTATTTCGGTTTTCCCTTGCCCCCCCCCCCCCCCGGGAAACACAAAAGCCACCCTGCAACAAAATCTCCGAATTCAACACTGTACACGGTGGCGGGGATCGAACCAAGGTCTCATCACCCGGTCACATGGAGCGAGTGCGTTACCACTGAGCTACCAGTGCCAAGTGCAGTCATCAATGATGGAGATAAAGACAAATTCAATCAATCGAAAGAAGAACTTATTTGTATAATTTTGTAACTGGTTGTGAATTCCCAATGATCTAGTTCTCGTGGAGAGGAGTGTCAGTGGGTTGTGGTCTGAGTGAACAGAAAACCTGACACATGAAATTGATGGGAATTATTATTCGCGTTATCAAATAGGATTTGGCGACACTTTATTAGATGAGCGTAGCGAAGATTTCCATTACATGTACCAAAAAAATGATGGTGTCGATGATAAAAAGAAATGAAAATATTAAATTTCAAAAAAATTAAAAAAAATGTTATATTATAATTATTAGTAATATAAGCCTATCCCGAGTTATTGAATATGTTATAGGTGTTGGTATTACGCGTCCTCAACACATTGAAACAATATCAAATCAACTGAATTAAAATCATCGAATCCAAGAGTAAGAAAGTAATATTTTTCATAAAATGAATATATTTTGTTGTATTTATATCCATAAGGTGGTGGAAAATTTTCTAGTTTCGAGCTTGGAATGATTTTTGTTGTGATTTGGCGTCTATTTAGTGTTCGAGGCTATAATGTAGGTGTTCACGTGGTGTCTACGTCATCACGTGTGAGTGTGAGAGTGTGTGTGCGTGTGTGTAGACAGGAAGAGGAAACCGCAGTCAGACTCGGCTATATTTAGCACCACACTTATCCCACGGGCTATCATCTGAACAACAGCCAAGGACGTTCCCTCTCTCTCTCTTCTCTCTCTCTCTCTCTCTCTCTCTCTCTCTCTCTCTCTCTCTCTCTCTCTCTCTCTCTCTCTCCTCTCTCTCTCTCTCTCTCTCTCTCTCTCTCTCTCTCTCTCTCTCTCTCTCTCTCTCTCTCTCTCTCTCTCTCTCTCTCTCTCTCTCTCTCTCTCTCTCTCTCTCTCCTCTCTCTCTCTCTCTCTCTTCCCGTGCAATCGGCTCGCTTCCTCGGTTGTCCGCTCGAATAACCCCACTTAGAGGTGGTCAGCGAATCATTAGCAACTGGGAATAGATGGAGCAGAAACAACTTCGGAGAAATCATTCGATATCAATAATAGATATTTGATCAACTTTGAACTGTTATAAAATTCAGTTTAATTTCACATTTTTTGTATTCACTCATTCTGATTGATGAGTTACTCAGTGACCTTGGTACGGAAAATTAACATGTAACATACGCATGCGCGGTCACGTCAAATTAATTTTACAAAATTAGAACAAAACTCTGAATGCAATTTTTTTTTAAATAACATTGAAACTTGATACAAAATCATTGTTCCCCAATTAAGACAATGGATGAAAGATAAGATCGTTTAAACGATAAAAAAAAAGAAATTGAAAAAATAAAATCTATTCATTTTATATCACTGATTATTGTACAGACCATGATAGTGTGTTTATATGTAAATACTGTGTTCTAACCTTTCTTCATCTTTTCATTTTCACAATATATTGGAACTATTTATCCTTGACAATCAATCTTGTTCAGTCTTCCATGTGCACAACTTCTTCTGATCATTTCTCAGAATCGCCCCCGATCTAGTCGATCTTCCATTGCGGTCCGTACTGGCGTGGTACACTCACGGTCGTACAAAATAGCTTCAATCGACATTTAAATTCAAGTTCATTCTAGACATATTTACACGTAATTTTTCCGCAGACTGTACATGAGTATAGTAGTAATGATGCGGACAAATCTTATATATGAGCCTACCATACCTTATTTCAAAGAAAAATACCGTCTGCAGAAAATAGAAGTTATAGGGTTAGATAGTAGGGGCTCGAAGCACAATTCACAATTTCTTTGTAAAATTTTGTAAATAATTCAGACTCAACAACAAATTCATTTATAGCATAGTTTTACTCGCCCTTCGAGGATCCCTACAAATTTTACGACATCATCTTTATATAGTCTTCAGCTTTGATTTCCAATTTTGTTTTCATTGTATACTATTTTTCATTTTCTCCCCTTTTTAATTTTTGTATGATTTCGTTATCATCATTTAATTATTTCTTTTTTCTACATTTTCTTATTCGAACCTAGTCAAATTATATTCATTTTGTTATTCTTTAAAATGTTGCTATCGATAATTTTTTTATATTTTGATCGATTGATTTTTATTCTGTGTTTTTGCAATCTTATAATGTAAGACAGAGTCTTGAATAAAGATACATATGTATATAATAGTGCTTATTCCTCTTCAACCCTCTTTCAAGGAAATCGGTGCCCAAGTCACATGTTTCACAATATAACAGTTATAAATAGCATTACAATTGAGTTTGGCAGTAAGCCATTATTTGAGATATCAACGAATTAGTAATTATATTAAATCAAATAAGTGATACAACAAATAATGATACATCCAAAGTACTTGGAATAGATTAATTGATATGGAATTAAGATGAATCAATATAGAATTGAAATTATTCTTATTAGACGAGCTTTAGCGAGGATTCAATTTGACATACTGAAAAAAATTGGTATTCGTTTTTATGTTTTTTTTCCATTTCTTTTTCATGTTTTTTTTTTGGTTCTCCACAGATCAAACGGCTACAGCTATCAACTTCAAACTTTTTTTCATTATGGTTCCTCATCTAACTTAGATCTGTATAGTTTTGTTGCATTATCGGATATCAACTTTTTTTGTATGAATTTTAGAAATTTCAAAAATACTCATTAGAATAACACGGCGGAAAAAAAATTAAAAAATTTTTATTTTCAAAAAAAAATGAAATTTTGCGTGAAGTTGATTTACATTTTGATACACATTCCTGAAAATTCTCAGCTTGATCGGGTCAGCCATTTCGAAGATAAACCATGAAATGTGCTAAATTGGTACCACTCGAAGCGGTTTTTACCCATTTATAACTAAAATGTTACCCAATTGGCGAATTTAGACAAAATTTTGGCAAAGAAGTCGACATACTATTACTTTCCGCTCGTCTAACAACGCGTATATAGCGTTTTTAGACGAGCTTTAGCGAGGATTCAATTTGACATACTGAAAAAAATTGGTGTTCGTTTTTATGTTTTTTTTTTTTTTTTTTTTTTTTTTTTTTTTTATGTTTTTTTGTCGGTTCTCCACAGGTCAAACGGCTACAGCTATCAACTTCAAACTTTTTTTCGTCATGGTTCCTCATCTAACTTAGATCTGTATAGTTTTGTGGCATTATCGTGTGGTAACTTTTTTTTTATGAATTTTAGAAATTTCAAAAATCCCCATTAGAATAACCCGGAGGAAAATACTTGAAAAATCAAAATGTTTCAAGACCTCTCAAATTTTCGCCGAATATAAAGGAAACTATAAAGCACATTTTGAGAGATTTTTCGCATCAATCGGGTGAGAAATAACGAAGAAAACTCATTTATAAAGCATTTTCCCATCAATTTAGGCTATTACGGGAACCAATTAAATCTATAGCAACAAGTGTCACCAATTAATTCAAAACGATTGAAATGAATGAAGAGGAAGGCCGTGACATAACTGATTCTCGTAAGGTTTTTGAACGTTTGGAGTGATCCAAGGTCTGTAGATGTAGATTGGGTTAACAAATTATTTTTCATTCTAGATTTCTATACCCCTAAGCTCGTCTAACAACGCGCATCCCGCGTTTTCCTAGTCCTAGTAATTGAAAATGTACGGAATTGTGCCGGTTTGAGCCGCTTGTCGAGTGTGAGTGGGGGGGAGGGGGGGGGGGGGGGGGGGGTCAGTATGTCCGGGGTTGGACCCAGTGCACCGCTGGGAACCGCGAAGATGCAATCAGGGTTCGTGGAACTGACCGACCCGATGATCGGGCGCCTGCTAAGGAAATACCTGCTCGGTGCATTCTTGTTGCGGTCGCGCTTCCGCTCGACGCGATACGACATGGCCGCTGTGCAAGTGCTCGACTGCAGAACGACATTCTTGTCCTTTAACCCTCTTTCGAGGAAATCAAATCAATTGAATCTTGCTTCTAATACATAGGCCTACTTATATAGTCTACATAGATACATAGATGCAGCATAATAATAGTAGTATGATAATGATAGTATATTTATACGAGCTTTAGCGAGGATTCAATTTGACATACTGAAAAAAATTGGTGTAAGTTTTTATGTTTTTTTTCATGTTTTTTTGTCGGTTCTCCACAGGTCAAACGGCTACAGCTAACAACTTCAAACTTGTTTTCATCATGGTTCCTCATCTAGCTTAGATCTGTATAGTTTTGTGGCATTATCGGGTGGTAACTTCTATTTTTATGAATTTTAGAAATTTCAAAAATACCCATTAGAATAACACGGCAGGAAAAAATAGAAATATTTGTATTTAATAAAAATATGAAATTTTGTCTGAAGTTGAATTACATCTTGATACACATTTCTTGAGATACTCAGCTTGATCGGGTCAACCATTTTAAAGAAAAAACATGAAATGTGCTGAATTGGTACCACTCGAAGCAGTTTTCACCCATTTATAACTCAAATGTCACCCAATTGGCGAATGTAGGCAAAAGTTTGGCCAAGAAGTCGACATACTAGTACAATCCGCTCGTCTAACAACGCATATATGGCGTTTTCCCCGTGAATAATTTATACGATATTTATTTCCCCCAATTGTAGAGAAAAATAGAAACCATATTATCTAAAATTCAGAAACTAATATTGATTCATTTGTACTCCAAAGACCGTCCCCCTTTATTTCACTACATTTGCATTAAGCATTGATTAGCTAACTATCAGTTGATGTACGGTAACCAAGGGTGATAACAAGTTGGCCCACTAACCATCGGTTAGTGTAACCGGGTCTCGTACTGGTGGACTGATCTTGTGTAGTGTGTGTCAATACTTGTGTAGAAATAGGACCAAGTATATTTTAAAAACAACTTTTAATTTCACATAGCGTTTTAATTTGTGACGTCCCTGGTCTCCTCAGGGAAAAGAGTCTCCGCCAGGGGGATTTCACATACTCACATGACCCTGAAACATCAACTGTGCAAGATACGAAACTAAAAAATGTATGCAGACAATTTAAAAAAAATGCTAATGACTGAAATTTTATAATAATAAATGTGTAAAGATCGGTTGTATGTAACAGTAACACTCGATATTTCCACCTCACAGCGTACCGTTACATACAAATAACACGTAACATGTTGTGAATGTTTATTATGGATGACAGTATTTCATAAGATACTTCTCTGAATGGTGTGAAGATCAGTTGTATGTAACAGTAACACTCGATATTTCCACCTCACAGCGTACCGTTACATACAAATAACACGTAACATGTTGTGAATATTTATTATGGATGACAGTATTTTATAAGATACTTCTCTGAATGGTGTGAAGATCAGTTGTATGTAACAGTAACACTCGATATTTCCACCTCACAGCGTACCGTTACATACAAATAACACGTATAATGTTGTGAATGTTTATTATGGATGACAGTATTTTATAAGATACTTCTCTGAATGGTGTGAAGATCAGTTGTATGTAACAGTAACACTCGATATTTCCATCTCACAGCGTACCGTTACATACAAATAACACGTAACATGTTGTGAATATTTATTATGGATGACAGTATTTTATAAGATACTTCTCTGAATGGTGTGAAGATCAGTTGTATGTAACAGTAACACTCGATATTTCCACCTCACAGCGTACCGTTACATACAAATAACACGTAACATATTATGAATGTTTATTATGGTTGACAGTATTTTATAAGATACTTCTCTGAATGGTGTGAAGATCAGTTTTATGTAACAGTAACACTCGATATTTCCACCTCACAGCGTACCGTTACATACAAATAACACGTAACATGTTGTGAATGTTTATTATGGATGACAGTATTTTATAAGATACTTCTGTGAATGGTGTGAAGCAGTTTCACTACAATATGTTCAGACGGAAAGCCACTGCGATCGTTTATATCTTTTGTTGACGATGAATATTTTCATACAGACTATGACTATCAATAACGTAACGGGATAAGCAACATGGCGTAAATCCTATCCTTTTAGCATTAGGCCGTTTTCACCATGATGGAATCAGCGCTTTCGTGTACATTTCTGAGATTCGCAATTTCAGATCAAATCATATGTATTAGGCTCTTATTTCAATGTATAGTGCATAGTTGTATACTTGCATTGTTTCTGATCTTTCTCGTATATCCAGTTATTAAATGGTAAATATAGCAGTGGGGCTCTTGACTAGGGGTCTAAATGCTTTTACAGGCGTATTTTAAATTTAGATTGGCCAATTCAAATGCAATGAATTTCAATATTGCTTGATGCAGTTGGGAAGAGCTGGATTCACAGATTGCATTACATCTATTTCTTGTATAGATCAACATAACTACCACATACACATACACATATACATACTGTATAGAACAACATAGATACCAGCAAATCATCATAACATTTGTGAGGCGGCATCCCTTTGATGTACGCATGGTGCGAAAGGAAACCGCCATGTTGCTTATCCCGTTACGTTATTGATAGTCGTAGCTACAGATGAGCGCGGTGCTTGTACCCGGCACCTCCACCGCCTTGTACTCAGCACCTCCACCGCCTTGTACCCGGCACCTCCACCGCCTTGTACCCGGCACCTCCACCGCCTTATACCCGGCACCTCCACCGCCTTGTACCCGGCACCTCCACCGCCTTGTACTCGGCTCCTCCACTGCCTTGTACCCGGCACCTCCACCGCCTTGTACCCGGCACCTCCACCGCCTTGTACCCGGCACCTCCACCGCCTTGTATCCGGCACCTCCACCGCCTTGTATCCGGCACCTCCACCGCCTTGTACCCGGCACCTCCACCGCCTTGTAACGACCGGCCCAACACATGGCACGCTCGCGTCTGGACTCAGTGGTTTCCCACAGATGGGCTCGATATATTCGATTCGATATAGCGATATCGATTGAAAATTCCACCATATTTTATATTTCACTATATCATCCACAGCCTTCATTGGGGAACAATGATTTTGTATCAAGTTTCGATGTTATTAAATTTTTTTTTTTTTTCGATATTCGATGTTGAAGTTTCGTTATAGTTCGCAGTTTCCATAAGAAACCGCAAGCCTTTGCTGGACGTCTCTGTGACCGTGCATTGCGGGCGGCCAGACGACACGGCGTAATCTCTTCTTCCAGGCGCTTGTTCTGTAATCGCATGAACTGGGGCAAGACGTGACGACTTGATGGCTCTACCTCCTCTACCTCCTCTTCGTCCATCCCAACTCTCCTCCCTCCATTCTCTCTTTCCATTCTCTCTCTCTCTCTCTCTCTCTCTCTCTCTCCCCTCCATTCTCTCTCTCTCCGTACAACAACTTCACCAGAATAATACAATCACCATTATTGAAAAGGGATGAAAACGAATTAAAATATGGATTTGAATACAATAAAAGATGAAATGGATATTGAAGATTGAAGAAGTAAAGAATAATACTAATTGAATCCAAATTAAGTTGTAACATAACTGAAGAAAAAAATAATCAATAGATAAGAATAAAGTTACTGGAATAATATCAGCCCTGTTACCGTGTAAGGAGTTACTGTTCCCGAGAATCTTCCAGGGCCTGTTTCCTCGCGTGTCTTCCTTGTATTCTGCGTCAAAGAGCTCAAGCCGAAGACATTCCACACTGCATTCCCTCCGAACAGAACATTCTATTTACTGATTGTCTAGCAATAAGTGGGCCACCCCTCGTAGCTCAAGTCAACCAAGGCACGCCTTAGAAGCTCTAGAATGTCACATTCGGGCGTGGGTTCGAGTACCGCCAAAGTATGGGTTTCTGTGAGCGTCCTTTCACTTATCACCGAGATGTGTGGCCGAGTGGTTAATACACTGAACCGTCATACAGAAGACCGGTGTTCCATTCCCACCATGGTCGACCATCCTGACAGGGGTTTTTCGTGGTTTCCCTCTGTCGTTCAGGTTGATACTGGGTTAACAACAGGCCACGACCGACTCCTTCCCACCATCCAAAACACCTAATAAAATAACCTTTCATCTCATCATCCCATCATCTCATTCATCATCCACCGACGCCAATATATCGTAGCCATCAGAACAGTGCGTCGTCAAACCCAATATATATATATATTCACTTATCACTTGGTAGTTTCATTATCACCCGCTAATTCGTACCCCCGTATAATCTATCTGTTGGGAGCGAACACGGCGCCTCCACCGCGACGCCCTATGACGTCACGGCCTGCACACGCATGGTGGCGTCACGACGCTGCTTCTGAGAACTGGGCGATTGATGGGCGAAGGGGGGATTATACGTGTTGTTGTTGTTGTTGTTGTTGGATGAGCGAAGCGAACACATAATTTTACTGGACCTGGAAAGAAACTATTTCCTCTCGCTTCACAGGTCAAACGAAAGTACAAATTTGGCCCACACAAGTGACGTCGGAATGAAAAAAAAAAAAATCGGTTGAATGAACAATGTTCGAGAAAAATAATTCCTAAATTTTCCCTGTAAGTAAAACCCCGAGGGGTAAACTTTGAATGAATGAAAATTTTCAAGAAAATCATGCACAATAATCTATAAGTTTTAATAAAATCGGAGTCATTTTTTTTTAAAGAAAAAACATTGAATATAACAAATATAGATCGATCGAAGTGTTTCATCAGCTACTTCTCTGGACATGTGGTTTATGTCGCGTTGTCCCTTGAAATCCTACACTGTGGGTGGGTCCCCCTTAAGATCACTTCCTTGATAGCGTGAGCCACACTTGACAACAACGTGGCAGTTCGCAGGTACCTGTTCCTCACGAACAATATAGAAGGTACATGCACGAAACTTTCACAGTAGTTCAAGACCTGTGTGCACTTGCACTGGGAAATAAAAAAATCTGGAAAATAAACAATCCAAAAAAAAAATAACATGTCATTCAATTGTTTTTAGAAAGTGTCCAAAAAAACATACATTTTTGAGCATATAACAATTTTTATTTCTGATATTATGAGTAGACAAAAAAAGCTCTACACAAGTATGGCACACTAGTACCTACATGTGGTAAAAATTTGAAGTGATTATCTTCTATAGTTTCAGAGATCCAGGTACCGGCGTTTGAAAAAACAATATTCTGAGATGAACGCATTTGAAAAAAATGTGTCAAAAATGGGTCGCATTTGTAATTGTATGCAATTGTATACAAAATGGTGATAATGTGTAAGATCTATATATACACATTCAGAGCAAATTTCATCCCATTTGGAGAGATTTTATTTTTCAACATTTTCCGCCCAGCCAAATCTTAAGGGGTATTTAGAAACTTTCAGATGATATTTCTCAAAATTGGTTCAACCGATTCATTCCAAAAACTATACAGTTCCAAGTTGGATGAGTTTGCGTGTACCAAAAAAGTTTCATGTTGATCAGTCAAACCCTGTGAAGTGCTTACAAAAAAAAAAAAAAAAAAAAAAAAAAACACAGACAAAGCTCTATAAAAGTGGGATGGAGACCTCGCTACGCTCATCTAATTATTAGCTTAACCAGCTTATAAGGCTACCTGGCGTGTCCAGGAGACGGGGATATAAGCGCCAATCAGGGAAGAATTGAGGAATCTTACAGGGAGGAGGGAAGCTTTTAAACGGCTGAAAGATTGGTTCGATAAGCGACATTAATCATATCGATTATCGTATCGTTTGCGCAAATATCGATCTTATCGATATATCGAGTACAGCTCACAATGTTGGTAATTGTTATGTTTGCAGTTACTCGATTCTGTTCATGTTTCTATACAGGATCGGTAATACCTACGTCATGACTCATGGACTCTGAGGGACCACAAAAATGAATTATATTGTCTGAAATTGGGATTGGTGATCTCTCTTCTTTTTCTAAAATTGGGAATATATAAATGAATTCAATATTCTTTGAATTCTAGTTGAAGGGTTTTGATGTGATGATGACGTAATTAATACCTTATTAGCCGGCTGTTCTAGCTAAAGATCTTGTA
>CAXFZR010000623.1:0-25870 GCA_964007535.1 Brachyptera risi
TATATATATATATATATATATATATATATATATATATATATATATATATATATATATATATATATATATATATATATATATATATATATATATATATATATATATATATATATATATATATATATATATATATATATATATATATATATATATATATATATATATATATATATATATATATATATATATATATATATATATATATATATATATATATATATATATATATATATATATATATATATATATATATATATATATATATATATATATATATATATATATATATATATATATATATATATATATATATATATATATATATATATATATATATATATATATATATATATATATATATATATATATATATATATATATATATATATATATATATATATATATATATATATATATATATATATATATATATATATATATATATATATATATATATATATATATATATATATATATATATATATATATATATATATATATATATATATGAAAAAATTTATATATATATATATATAAAAAATTATTTATATACATATATATATATATATATATTATAGCTTTGAACCGGCACACGTAGCTGAGTGGTTAACGCACCTGCTCCGTGTGACCTGGAAGGCAGTGGGGATATCGGACCCGGTTCGATTCCTGCTACCGTCCATCTTTACAGGGGTTTTTCGTGGTTTCCCTCTGTAGCCTAGGGTAATGCCGGGATGGTTCCCAAAATATTGGCCACGACTTCTTCCTTCCCACTATCCTCTCCATTACCCATAAAACCTTCATCTCACCATCCCATCATCTCATTAATCATTCATCCAACACCAATAGATCTCAGTAATTATTACAGTGCGTCGTTAAACCAAATATATATATATGAAAAAAATATTTTTGAAGCTCTTAAGACATATAGTTGGATAAGTATCATTATTTCGGGTATTTTCACTGTGAGATAAAAGAGAGAGACACTCCAATATTCAAATGATTCATCTCAACGTTTCGTGCCGAGGTTGAGCCCTCTATCAAGAGAATATAAAATGGAAGTTTCCTCTTCGTTTCCTTCTTGACATTGAGAACATATGTAAATATAAACGACAAGATGACAATACAAATTACATAAAATTCATGGCACCGAAGATCATTTATTCACGGGTTGAGTGGATCACTCCATCATCATGTGGCTGTACTGGTCTTCCTGGAACGTAGGTCATAATGTCACACGTTTTATCTAAGTAGCAAAAGACCTAAAAGAAATAATTACTTTAATTTCGCGTAACAATCACTCTTTTAGCATGGCTAATACAGCTTGCGCATCAGAAAGACCACCACATCGTGGTGATACGTCAGAGGGGCAGGCTTCTACTATAGGAGACGCGACTGCAAGGTCACGTTATCCTAATCTTACGGGGGATCAAGCCTCGACTACGCCAGCTACGGATGCCGTAAGAGAAAGGAGGCGTCGCGCCAATCTCACGGGGGAGCAAGCCTCGACTACGCGAGCTGCGGATGCCGAAAGACAAAGGAGGCGTCGCGCCAATCTCACGGAGGAGCAAGCCTCGACTACGCGAGCTGCGGATGCCGAAAGACAAAGGAGGCGTCGCGCCAATCTCACGGGGGAGCAAGCCTCGACTACGCGAGCTGCGGATGCTTAAAGACATAGGAGACGTCGCGCCAATCTCACGGGGGAGCAAGCCTCGACTACGCGAGCTGCGGATGCCGAAAGACAAAGGAGGCGTCGCGCCAATCTCACGGGGGAGCAAGCCTCGACTACGCGAGCTGCGGATGCCGTAAGAGAAAGGAGGCGTCGCGCCAATCTCACGGGGGAGCAAGCCTCGACTACGCGAGCTACGGATGCCGTAAGAGAAAGGAGGCGTCACGCCAATCTCACGGGGGAGCAAGCCTTGACTACGCGAGCTGCGGATGCCGAAAGACAAAGGAGGCGTTGCGTCAATCTCACGGGGGAGCAAGCCTCGACTACGCGAGCTGCGGATGCCGAAAGACAGAGGAGGCGTCGCGCCAATCTCACGGGGGAGCAAGCCTCGACTACGCGAGCTGCGGATGCCGTAAGAAAAAGGAGGCGTCGCGCCAATCTCACGGGGGAGCAAGCCTAGACTACGTGAGCTGCGGATGCCGTAAGAGAAAGGAGACGTCGCGCCAATTTCACGGGGGAGCAAGCCTCGACTACGTGAGCTGCGGATGCCGAAAGACAAAAGAGGCGTAGCGCCAATCTCACGGGGGAGCAAGCCTCGACTACGCGAGCTGTGGATGCCGTAAGCCAAATGAGGCGTCGCGCCAATCTCACGGGGGAGCAAGCCTCGACTACGCAAGCTGCGGCTGCCGAAAGACATAGGAGACGTCGCGCCAATCTCACGGGGGAGAAAGCCTCGACTACGCGAGCTGCGGATGCCGAAAGAGAAAGGAGACGTCGCGTCAATCTCACGGGGGAGCAAGCCTCGACTACGTGAGCTGTGGCTGCCGTAAGAGACAGGAGACGTCGCGCCAATCTCACGGGGGAGCAAGCCTCGACTACGCGAGCTGCGGCTGCCGTAAGAGAAAGGAGACGTCGCGTCAATCTCACGGTGGAGCAAGCCTCGACTACACGAGCTGCGGATGCCGAAAGACATGGGAGACGTCGCGCCAATCTCACGGGGGATCAAGCCTCGACTACGCGAGCTGCGGCTGCCGTAAGAGAAAGGAGACGTCGCGCCAATTTCACGGGGGAGCAAGCTTCGACTACGCGAGCTGCGGCTGCCGTAAGAGAAAGGAGACGTCGCGTCAATCTCACGGGGGAGCAAGCCTCGACTACGTGAGCTGTGGCTGCCGTAAGAGACAGGAGACGTCGCGCCAATCTCACGGGGGAGCAAGCCTCGACCACGCGAGCTACGGATGCCGAAAGACATGGGAGACGTCGCGCCAATCTCACGGGGGATCAAGCCTCGACTACGCGAGCTGCGGCTGCCGTAAGAGAAAGGAGACGTCGCGCCAATTTCACGGGGGAGCAAGCTTCGACTACGCGAGCTGCGGCTGCCGTAAGAGAAAGGAGACGTCGCGCCAATCTCACGGGGGAGCAAGCCTCGACTACGCGAGCTACGGATGCCGAAAGACAAAGGAGACGTCGCGCCAATCTCACGGGGGAGCAAGCCTCGACTACGCGAGCTGCGAATGCCAAAAGACAAAGGAGACGTCGCGCCAATCTCACGGGGGAGCAAGCCTCGGCTACGCGAGCTGCGGATGTCGAAAGAGAAAGGAGACATCGTGCTAATATATTGGGGGAGCAAGCCTCTACTACGCGAATATCAGCCGCCGTAACACCTACAATACATTTAGCTAATCCAACAGAACATCGGGCTCCGTCTGTTACATTAAGGCGAAGGGAACTCCACGCTAATAGGGTTCCAACTATACAACCAATGGTGAGAGTAGGATATCACTTATTACATAATGCCCATATTCCGGAATACACTTGCGGACCACTCAATAATTATTGTTTCTTCTGTAACTCTAAAAACTTTGCCGGAGAAAGAGCATCAGATGGGCTATTCCCATCATGTAGTCATAGAGGCAGAATTCATCTTCCACCCATTAGGACACACAATCTCATGGTTAATCTTCTGAAAGGTATGCATCACTCATCAAATAACTTTATGGAAAATATTCCCACCTTCAATAATGTTTTGGCATTTGCATCTATTGGAGCCCAAATTTCACCGCCGCGGGGTACTGGCCCATATTGTTACCGCATTCACGGACAAATTTATCACCGAGCATCCCCACTACACCCGTTGCCTGGGGAAAATCCACGATATGCCCAAATGTATATTTTAGATACAGAGGAAGCATTGCGGCAAGGCATAGGAATGGCCACAGACTCTAATTGTGATCACACATTGATGAGTATGTTGGGAGATCTTATGAATAGTATCAGTCCGTTTGCTGCAGCCTACAAGATGTTGCATGAGGTAGAGAAGGAGAAAGAGCAGCGAGCTCGAGCAGCTGGTGAACAACTTATCCCTGTTCACATGTGGATCACGGATAACAGAAACCGTGATCAACGTCGTTATAATTTGCCTACAACAAATGAGGTCGCTATAGTATTCCAAACACCAAACGGCGAGCCACCATTGACACGAGATATACGAATCCATCTACGAGGATCTTACCGTACGGAAAATATTTCAGCATTACACAGTTCGTGCGACGCCATGACCTACCCTTTACTCTTTCCGTACGGAGATCAGGGGTGGAAATCAGACATGAATCAATCGGGTATAAATGCATCCGGAAGACATATAACTCAACTTCAATATTACGCGTACCGTCTAGCCATTCGTGACGACTTCAATCCCATTCTCCATGCTGGCAAACTTACACAACAATTCATTGTCGACTCATACGTTAAAGTGGAGGGCAATAGACTCAATTTTATCAGACAAAACCAGACTAAATTACGTTGCGAGAGCTACTCAGGTCTCATGGATCACATCAACAACCGAGCTGCTCATGAAGGTATACAACCCGGTAAGGCTGTAATTTTACCGTCAACATTTCAGGGAAGTTCGAGAGCTATGCACCAGCATTATCAGGATTGCATGAGTATTGTTTCCAAATTGGGTAAGCCCGATTTATTTATCACAATGACGTGCAATCCGAAATGGCAAGAAATTTCTGTAAATTTGACATTTGGTCAGCCTGCCCATTCCAGGCCCGACCTACTAGCCCGTGTATTTCACCTAAAACTGGAAGAATTATTACGTGACATAACGAAAAAATATATTCTTGGAAAAACTAGAGGTCACATCTACGTGATTGAATTTCAAAAGCGGGGTCTACCCCATATGCATTTGTTGATTTTCTTGCACGACTGCGATAAACCTCGCACTGTAGAAGATATAGACAATTTAATCTCTGCCGAAATTCCAGATCCTCAGATAAATCAACGATTGTTCGATATTGTCATCCGACATATGGTTCACGGCCCCTGTGGTGATATGAATAGTAACTCCGTTTGTATGGAAAACAACAAATGCAGCAAAGGGTTCCCCAAAAATTTTAATGCCACGACTAAGACTAATGTGGGTGGATACCCACTTTATCGCAGACGAGACAACGGTGTTCAATATGATAAAGGTGCGTATACAATTGACAACCGGTGGATAGTACCGTTCAACCCTTACCTTTTACTCAAATACAACTGCCACATCAATGTTGAGGTATGTGCCTCTATTACAAGTATAAAATATCTTTTCAAATACGTGTACAAGGGTTATGATTGTGCTACTTTACAGCTGACAGCTACTAATTGGGATGAGCCAAATATATTTTTGGATTCAAGATACATAAGTGCACCTGAAGGTATTTGGCGCCTTCGAGAATATAAAATGCATCTTCAGTCTCACAGTATTATAAGATTAGCTGTGCATTTACCGAATCAACAGCAAGTGTACTTCAGAGAAGGTGAAGAGGAAGTAGCGTTAGCATCTGCTGTAATGAAAAACACGACCCTTACTGCTTGGTTCCTTCTAAACAACACAAATTCTTTAGCTCGCGAATTGCGCTATATCGACATCCCGGAACATTTTGTTTTCCGTTCAAACAACAATATGCAATACTGGACACCAAGGCGACTTGGATTTGGATCTACATTTGGTAGAATGTATTCTGTCGCAATAAGTGAGGGAGAACGATATTACCTACGATTGTTGCTACTACACGTCCGTGGGGCACAATCATACGAAGAATTGAGAACAGTCAATGACACAACCTATGGAACCTATAAAGATGCAGCTATTGCAAGAAACTTACTTGCTAATGACGCAGAATGGGATAACTGTTTATCAGAAGCTGCCGCCTTCCAAATGCCCTTCCAACTGCGTCAACTGTTTGCCTTCGTATGTATCTATGGCAACCCGTTCAACCCCTCCAATCTTTGGGAATCATATAAAAATTACCTGTGCGAAGATTACGTGCGTACCTTTAATCCAAATACAGCTGAACAGTTGGCATTGAGAGATATTCAAAATGTACTCTTAGATCATGGGAAAACTTGCATTGATTTCAATTTGCCAGTACCTCATGATAACATGTTCATAGAAGATCCAAAAAATATACAGTTACTAAGGACACAAACAAAGAGAATGATACATATGTTCAATCCTGATCAGCAAACAGCATACAATATAATCTTAACGGCTTGCGACAATGATTTCCTTCCTCACCGCTGTTTCTTCATAGATGGGCCAGGTGGGTGTGGTAAAACATTTCTATATAATGCTTTGTACAACACATTTCTCATCAGAGGTAAGAAAGTGGTTTGTGTAGCATCCACAGGAATAGCTGCTACACTACTTCCTGACGGAACTACATACCACTCATGTTTCAAATTACCTGTGCCATTGCTGGAAACCTCCACCTCCGGTTTGCGAGGCAATTCACCTCAAGCCCATCTTCTAAAAGCAGCAAGTATGATAATCTGGGACGAAATAGCTATGGCTCCATTCTATGCATTAGATGAAATTGACCGAATTCTACGCGAAATTATGCACACCACAAAACCTTTTGGTGGTAAAGTGTTTGTCGTGGGTGGAGATTTCCGGCAAATTTTACCTGTAATAAAACATGGTCAGCGTTCAGCCATTGTTCAAACAATTATTAAAAAAAGTTCCTTATGGAGTCTCTTCACAATTTTGAGCTCAACACAAAACATGCGTATACATCCTGATGAAGCTGAACATGCACATTGGTTAATTCAACTAGGAAATGGTAAATTGTCAACTAATGCTGATCTAGGAAATGATATGATTGAAATTCCTGCTGAATGTGTTGAGAAAGCTTCAATTATAGACAGTATTTTTGGCGACTGCATATCTGCAAGCCGAGAGAGTGAGTTATCCTCCAGAGCCATTTTATGTCCGAAAAACGAAGATGTAGCACGCATTAACAACGAAATACTAACGCGTCTCGCAGGTAATGCCACCACTTACTGGAGTGTAGATGATATACAGACGGAGGATACTGAAGCGCATCTTTACTATCCCTTGGAATTCATACATTCGATTACACCTTCAGGAATGCCGCCACATGAATTGAAATTAAAAACTGGTTCTATCATCATACTGCTCCGCAATCTCAATAAACGTCAACATCTTTGTAACGGAACCAGACTTATTGTGCGAACAATGAGACACCATGTCATTCAAGCTGAAATTCTAACGGGCATTTCTAAAGGGAAACAAGTGTTATTACCACGAATAAATCTCACACCACAAGACACAAATCTACCCTTCCGTTTGACACCGACGACAATTCCCGATCAGTCTGGCTTTTGCGATGAGCATAAATAAAGCTCAGGGTCAATCATTTACTCACGTGGGTATTTACCTACCCACCACTGTGTTCACCCACGGCCAACTATGTGTGGCTTTCTCGCGCGGTCGCACAAAACGTAACGTTAAGGTTAAAGTTGCGGACGGCCCTCAACAAGGTTCCCTACTGCCGAACTCGCATAGCATTTTCACTTACAGTTGCGTCTACAGAGAGGTCTTCAATGATTGAACATCTATAAATCTCCCACGTCCCACATATAGTACACACCAATCTCCACTTACATTATACCAACACATTCAGCAGACAGCACTATGATATGAAGCAGCACTGCCACATAACCCTATAGTGTTCTTACAACGCACACACATTTCCTACATTCGCGATATCGTTTCAATGCAACCCATCCCATTCACGCGTTCACACATATAGAAATTTTGCAACTCATCTCATTGTATTGTTGTTGGAGTACAGTGTATCTAATAACTCATTCCATATATTTTTCCGTCATTTGTACTACTTATTTGGTTTATCATATGATTTTTCCAACACCTTTGTAATAAGGGTAATAATGTTGTAAAGAGAAGTTTGGTAATACAAATTATTATTATCAGTATTATTAGTAGCATTACTCATTTCCCTACAACCACACAATGCCATTTCAATATGTATTGGTTATTGGAAGGTCGAATACCCAAGCACAGATCACTCATTACTGAAATGATTGAGTGACTACGACACACTTCACCTTAGTTCCAGCATCAATATATATATATATATATATATATATATATATATATATATATATATATATATATATATATATATACTGAAACCGCAACCCACTCAAGCTAGGTTCCCATAACGTTTCTTTCACGTGACGTCCGTCAAAACATCGGACGGCGTCGTTGGTGTGAAATAGATCACGTTTCCATACCGTTTTGTTCCCATCACATAAGGTAATGCGTTCTATCGGCAAAAACTAGAACTTTCGAAGGCAACCATCGAAATCAACGAGTCAGCATGACACTATCTTAGGCAGGTATATTCTCTAATTGCCTCGATGAACATTTCGGGATCGAAACTAATCATTAAGAATGAATAATTGTTCATATAACCTCAAAATATAAAACAGCGTGTGAATTTACTCGCGACTATAACAGTAGGCCTAATATCGAAATAAAACGGAAATGCGACGATGCAATCCTACATTCGATTTTTGGTACTCTACACGACATCCGCAAATCGTCGGTGCCGTGCCGTGACGGACGTCAAAAGTTAAAATTGGCTCTACTTGGACGGGGAAAAATCGTTCCCTCCCTCCGATGCATTCTCTTGCGTATGATTGGTTGGAAGTTGCCTTCGGCCGAAGATTTGACGGCCGGAACGTGAAAAAATCGTCATGGGAACCTAGCTTAACGCGTTCGCAACTCCGCATAACTTAATTCACAGTCGCGGCGCGTCGAATACGACGGGCCCAGCCTGCTAGTATCTTATATCATCTTGAAGCTATTATAATTATCTGTGTTTCTCGCTTATTAGAATTTTGATATCTCATACCGTTCAAAAGTTATCACCAAAAAACTGATATTTCGCTAAATCGACTCACGTGGACTCTTAATAGGACTACAGTGAAAAGTAGAATATTGGATCTTGCTGTGTGGTAATTGTGAGAAAATATGTGAACATGCTAACTGAACAGATATATTACATTATTTATAAGTGATACAAAATATGACCATACTCTTATTTCAGGAATTAAATATTTTATTTACATAATAATAATAATATGATAATATAATATAATAATTTGGATGACCTTAAGATTAGAGGAACTGTAGCAAAAATCTAATTAAGTATATTACACTCAATATAATACATATTATGGAAAACCAGGAGGCATGAGAATTGACAGGGTGAACTACAAAAAGTAATTTTATAAAATTAATATGGTCACTTAAATTTAATTAAAAGTAAAACAATAAAGGCATGTAGGCCTACTTATGCATAGAGAGAAAAATAATCATTGTATCATTTGCAAGTATCTATTCTCTTCAAGTAGTGATGTCAACGAAGAAGTCATATCGTTAATAACCATATTCGTTGTCGTGGCATTTGCAGGTTTATTATCCGTGCTACTCGACACACCTGTCCACGATTGGCACTGTTGTACATATTCCAAGGTCCGTTGATACGTATCTTGACGCATAGGTGGTCTTGCTCCACAGTTGGATTGGCTTATATCACGACATTGGATCTCGGAAGCTGCTCCACGATGGTACATCACGTGATTACTTGGACAAGGGGACTGTCGATAGGCCGGTGGTAGCGGCATCCATCGACTGCAGTTGTTGCAACACTGATGTTGCTGCTGTGTATTGCGAGACATCTGAGCCGCTGCCCAGTTATTTGGCAGGCCCCCAGAAAGGGAAGGTGCTGGCGCAGCAGCAGAAGGACTGGTCATCGGCTGCGTAGCGGGACTGGTGGGCATTGACGGGCACATGAAACCGGCATTTGCTTGGGCAGGACTGGGCATAGACCCACACTGTCCAGGGCTTTGAACCATTCCCTGGCATTGAACAGGGGAGAAATGGTTCACCATGCCTGGACTATGCACCATACCTTGGCATGCAGGACTGGCCACCATCTGGCAATGTCCTGGACTTCCAACCATACCTGGACTTCCAACCATACCTGGACTGGGTACCATACCTTGGCACTGAATAGGACTTTGCACCATTTGACTTTGGGAATTATGACACTGCCCTGGGCTAGGTACCATGCCCTGGCATTGCATGTTGTTGTGCATTGTGTTCACCATAGTGGGATTATGTGTATGGTTCATTCCTTGACAGTGCCCAGCATTCACTGGCATTGGTGAGCCTATATATTGGTTCATTGATGGACTGGGCATAGGCTGACATTGGATAAGATTGTGATTCATAGATTGACATTGCTGACTATGATTTAACGTGATGGAGGGGCTACTGTAACCAGAAGCGTGCGAGGCATTTGGTTGGCAGTTATTCGCTCCGTTAAATACTCGATTGGCTTGACATTGGTTGTTATTGTTGTTATTGTATCCTCCTTGATATTGCACATTATTAGCTGTGGGTTGGCATTGCTGAACTGATTCATCATATCCAGACTCGGAGTGGGGAGGAGGTGGGTTATTGTGATGAGATTGTGGTCTGGAATAAGTGTTGCTATTAGGCGGAGGGAAGTGATATGTGTTGGCTGGTGGTGTTCTGCTCGTGGTTCCATGATCAATAGCAACTTGGCTGAGGTAATGCATCATTTCGTCAGGAATAACCAGCTTGTTCTCGACCATTTCACCTTCGGCCATCTCATCCAGAATCACCTGAAGAGAAATGAAAATAGGAATAGACATTAGAAAATTATTTTGAACAGGAAATATATTACAATATTACTTTCAGCTATTGTACCACACAGGCGTAGCTACAACTTTCATCGTTTCATTTTGAAATATATTTTCAAAATGTCACAGAATCTTCAAACTGAAATAAGATTATTAATGTTGAATGTGAGAATAAGATAATTAGCTAGACCATGAGAAATGTAATTCAAAAATGATTCATTAGATTGAAAAGTAAGGCTATGAGCCTTTGATGTAGAACCACAAGACAGTAGTACTACAGTAAACCTCGTTAATCCAAACTCGGTTAATACGAAATTTGACGTAATTCGATCTAATATTTCAACCCTTCAATTGCTTTAGCTCTGTTTTCGGATTGGATGATTCGAAGTAGTTCAAGTGAATTCCTTGAATTGATCATCATTCATTTGATCATCGTTTGCCGTGTAAGAATGAGCCGAAGCCAGCTAAGCTGTTCGCTGCTTTGAATGTGTCATCAGAGTGCCTTGACGAGCACGAGGTTTATGATGAGCTCGAAACACTCATTTGTCAGGTGACTTGGGATGGCCGAGCGCCAATGGAAGCGGGCTATATTAAGATTGTGCGTTGTCCAATCTAGCCAAGTACACACAATCAGTGAAGCGGTTTCTCACAGACGTGGCATTACGCGCAATACAAAATTGCTTCAATTCTAACCGGGTAGTGTGATGATTTTCGTGGAAAAGGAGTTTTTTGGTTAATACAAATTTTTTCAAATCAAAATCTTTTGTTTTTGGATTCCTTCAATTCATTTCGGATCAACGAGGGTGTACTGTAGTAACAAGAAAGACGATAATTCAGGGGAGCCAATTTTCAAGGTAAGCTGAGTAGTGTGATGTTTTATATGGATCAAGGTAAAACAAAATAGTATGTAATCTGTTTGCCAATTCATGATAGCCATATTTCTGACAAGCTTGATGCATGTTTGAAAATTCAAAATAACTTTGATATATTATTATAGGCTTCCATGTTCACAGAATGGCAATTGAAATTCCAATATAGACTTTTCTCAAACAGCTAGTTTGCATTTCTTTTTTATAATACGCTTAAACACACAAGATTCAAATGTTTGTCTTCTAACAAAATGCTATAAGAGAAACATTCAATAAGAAAAAGAGCATCAAGTCTCACCTCTTGGTTGGGATGGTGATCTTGTCTTCCCATAGCTGGCAACACAACACTGCTAGGTCTTGGGGGTGGGGTCGCTCTTCTTGCCGTTCGACATGGTTCCGACATTCGTCTGTTATCGACAGGATTTGAATTGAGAGACATGTGTTGCGTTTGGAGCACCAGATTCGAAGTGTTGAAAACCCTCGGTGGTCCATGGCTCAACTGGCTGGAGCGCCGTGAGCTGCCAGGTGATATCGGATCGTAGAACGACCCACCGACTACAGGAGGTCTACTTCTCGGGAATGAAGTTGCAGAAGCTTGACTACTTCTTCTACTTGATCCCAAATCCGTGCTTTTCATACTTCCGTAGTATGTGCTGACCGTGGAGTTACTGTCCCTCCTTGGTATTGTATTAGCACCCAATCTCAAATGCAGATCAACAGTTTGGGTTGGTAATTGTGTACCACCTTCCATTTTCAAGTCAGTGATGCGTCGATTGAGATCTCCCACCGTGATATTCCGACGAACAGAGGTAGTTAGGTTTGGAAGTGGAGGAAGTGCCGAAACACCCTTAGATTGTAAACGATTCTTGAGACGATTTCTGGCAGCAGGAACGGAAGGTGCTCGGATGATGTCGGCACCAGCGACGACGGCAGCCCGCAGACATTCGAGCTCATCATTCTCTTCTCCCCAGTCCACTTCTTCCTCGAAGCCTCCCCCGCCGTGTTGAACACCTTGCGGACTTCCTTGCACGCCTTGCGGTGAGTTCGCTTCTTCGGACTTGACGCTTGGACTCGACACGCTCCCCGCTCCCATCTTGCTCTGGTTTTCTTCACTACGAGGACTGCTGTCCAACGCACCGCCGGCCGAGCCATCTTCACTGCCTTCCGCACCTTTGTGTTTCTTGTTGGCATAAAACTCGGCTCCGTGGACCGTTTTCACATGTTTACGCAGAGAGCTGGGATCCGTGTAGCGCTTGGTACAACCAGGTGCTTTGCACACATACGGTTTCTGAAATAACATAATGATTTGTTAGAACATCCAGCAGAAGGAGCTTGGAAATTCAAGAGTGTTTCAGTGTGCTATGTATGTAGAAAACAATAACTGAGCTATATTTTGAAAACAAAGGTAACTGAAGCAAGTGAAATCTATTTAAATGCATTTCTGCACTTCTAAAAATGGAAAGAACTTATTGAAATGCATAATCAACTCCTAGTTTTGACAAGGAACTTGCATTGATATAATGTGAATATATCAAAACTGTAATATTAAAGAGTATAGCAATACACACTTACCACCAAAAGGATTCCTTCGTGGTTTGCATAAGTGAAGAAATATATAGTTAAAATGGTACATATCCCATTATATCAAATACAGGTCAGTTTTTTAACAACACCGAGAGTGGAAATAGTAATGAGATATTGATAGCAGGAGTATAGGAAGGGTGAGAGAGAGGGGGAAAAGGAATCTTCACTGATTTTTGTTTTCAAAAAACAGTTTTTAATACTGCAGCATTGTGAATGGCAGTAGAAACTGCATAACTGATCGATAAAACATGGTTTAATGCACGGCAGATAAAATATCAACAGCTTATTCACAATGACATATCCAGTTCTAGCCTTCACCATATATGGTAGAGGAAAGAAGAGTGATTCTTCCAATATCCCTGAAACTTGAAACATTTCTTACCTCATTCGAATGAGTACGGTTCTGGTGTTTGGCTCTGTCGGATGCATTACTGAATGCTTTACTACAGCCGGGGTATTCACACATGTAAGGCTTTTCCCCAGTATGAGATCGTAAGTGAGTCTTGAGGTTCTCCAACCGTGAATAGGCCTTGGTACAGCCCTCGAACTGTTGAGAAAAAGTAATTTCATAAGTCTCATCAACAATAACAATGTGGTATGTTTGGAGGGAACATTGCAATAACTATTCCAGAATCCTTGCCAATGTCCTCTTCTGAAAAGTCAAACGTCAAAGTTCCATTTGAGTCTTTCATTACTTTTTCTGATGGTGCTGAATGAACCGAATAACAGTTGGGTTAGGTGAATATAGCAGATCTTTGAAGACACCTTTATGCACATTCCATCATGTTCAAGGGAGTTTCAACCTACCTGGTATTGAATAATAACAATTTCTCAGATGTGGTGGCTTCATTCTAGTAGGTCTGATCAAGACCTACTAGAAAATACCAATTGGAGGATGAAAAAATGATAATTGGTTGCAATGTGCTAAACGACACTTTTACCAGGCTAGGCTTGCATTATGTAATCAAACTGTGAACAAATATAAATATCAACTTACAGTGCACTTGTGGGGCTTTTCTCCCGTATGCCGACGCATATGCACCACTAACATGTATTGGGCCTTGAAAGGTTTCTCATCCCTTGAACATTCCTCCCAGCGGCACACAAATGACTTTTTGTTTGCATGAATATGGTCGTTGTTGATATGCTGAAAGGAGAAAAAATATATCGTCAAGTTGATGTGAAGGTGCGTTATCAGACAAAATACTATAAAGTGAAAAACTGTTTTTGCACTCTTGTTGTCATATTTCAACTCAACTTAGCCTTCTTTAAGCTGTGGAACATATTATCAATTCAATCCATACACTGATGAATAACAGAAAGAATAAAATATTAATAATGGACATAAAAATTAAGGATGGCGTCAATTATTGATTGATTCATCAATTATCGTACAAAATTCAATGTCAGTAATCCTTTTCAATATTGATCAGCAACCATTATAAAAATTACTATCGCTCAGTAATATACATATACAAGTAAGTAGAATCAGTAGTAGAGGTCCTAAGTTATTACTATTAGTCACTTGATTGCTACAACAATTGCTTTCACTAGAATCTTTAAAGATATACATGAAAAATATAAATCTGCTACATGAAAAATGGCAGGAGTCACCATTTTCACTACCAAAAGTTATTGACTTCATTGTCCATCATGAGATGTTTTTCAAATTACACGTATCTTTGGAACTGTAAGAATAAAAAGACCTGGGTATATATGTACTGAATAAAGTTGCCGTCAGTGAGAGATGAGTCTTGAAGGTCACAACCATTTCATCGCTTTGTCACCCGGACTACTCGCTTCTTTCGGCTGAGAGATCGATGTGCCAGAGCTAAAAGGTGTCATCAACTGCACTGAGGTTCAGGGACTTAACTTGCTGTCTAGTTACAGTTGGGGTATTTTGCTCAGATTTTTCATTTTTATTACATATTCAGAATATGTTACTCTAATTTTTCGATGACGGTTTTAGTTATTTTCTATTACCGTAATTCAACCTCTATTGTTTCCTCAGCCCAGGTAATGACACCTTTCAGCTCTGATATCTTCGACAAGGAGCGGACCGGTAACAGTAACCGGTAAAGTAGTGGGAAAAAAAATGTGACGTCCGACTTGTCTCCAACTGACGGCGACTTTACATACTATCCCAGTTTTATCAACAAAGAAACACAGTTCATGTGTATTATTTTCAATGTCGAATATTTGATGATTGAAAAATTGAAAAGGGAAAAATGGCACTTAAATAAAGTACAGTACAGTGAAACCTCGATGCATCACCCGTATCTATTGTTTCTTGCTCTATTGTAAATTTTATCCCAACCAAATTAATGAAAAATGGTTCAAATGAATTAATGAAAAATTAATGTTGATAAATCATTCATCAACATTGATTTTCCTGCATTCATTATTTTTCTGAAAGGATCATTTTCCTGCATGTATGCTTCTTCATGGTCCCTGGAAAATCAATAGATATAGGTTCCATGATATAAATAATTGAATACTATCACTTTGTATGTACCTTAACAAGTTCATCTTGTGTAGGAAACTCCAAGCCACATTCTCTCCAATGGCAGTTGGTTTCGATAAAATCGCCTGGTTCATCCTTCAAGTCACCAGGGTCGATTGGTGAGGCCTTACTACTCGTCTCGGAGATTGCCGTGCCGCTCGATGGCTCTCTCTTGATGCGAGGCTTTCGCCCACCACCCCCACTACCACTGCCACTCGTGTCCGCCTCGGCCATTATGCTGCTCGAGACAACCGAATCCAGCTTCAAATGTTGTTCCGTCTTCGACATGGAATGTCCCGGTGTCGGTAAATGGTGGAGTGGCATCGAGAATAGTCCCCCAGGTGGTTGTGGGTGAGGGGGCAGAGGAGGCAGAAGCCCACCAGCTGCCGAACGTAGGAGGTGAGCTTGAAGTTGTTGGAGATGAGGAGCCATGCTTGGATGCATTCCCATCGCAGGACTTATGGCACCTAAAATGATCATTAATAAAATGTGAAGAGAAATGTTTCATCATCTATCTTATAGTTTTATATTATCATATCACCTGCATATCATATATCTGTGAACAATTACCATGAGGACATATACTTCACGACATGTCAAGCAATGTTGGAATCAAACTGATTCTTCTCTACCTGATTTTCACTCCCTTCTAACCCCTCACCATGTGGTACATTTTCTGACCGCTAGAAAACGCAAAAATCTTCCTCGATTTTGCATCGTAATTGGCCATCGGCCAGTTTGCTTGTCGCACTTCTTAGCGGTTGGAAAATGTAGTGATTCCATACATAGGCATGGGGAATGGAGATGCGTTGAGTTTTCAGTTTTCATGTGTTGAATGTCTTGGCAGTATATTTTTTGTTCATGATATTACTTTGGTTCTATATTTTGAGCAATTTTTAATTCATTGAAATATTTGGTTAGACAATAATTATTATTGTTTGTTAATGACCCTACCAACAGTTAATTCATTTGAGGGTGACAATAAATAATTACTTACATAATGAATTAAAATTTTACAAACACATTGTTGCCAGCAGCATGGATGTACCAAGAAGGCACACAAGCATATCAGATGTGATACTACTGAATAGTAAACACACATTTTGGAAGATAAAGTTAACATCATTTAGATGATTTGATACTACTAGAAATTTTGCCATAGGCGTGCGGTCAGGAGCTCACCAAGTCTTATACAATTATGATAACGAATAGTTTCCAATAAAAATCGTTTTATTTACAATTATCAAAGAAAATTCTTGTATATATTTGATATCAATACGGTCTCTTTGTTCACACAAATTAATTCATTTAAGGCATCCAAGGTCTTCTGGAAATGATGATAATTCGATTTTGGTTTCTGATCATGTTTTCCCGTGTCTCTTCGATTATCAGCACAGCACAGCATTATTACATTATTAAGCACAGAACACACAATCATTCTCACTGCTTGACTGACAAAATTCACACTGTAAAATATATTATATTGCAATTGTTACAATCTCATTGTTAGCTTCGTGATTCAGTGAATTGTGTCCATATTTTCTCCTTTCTCAAATCTTGAAAGTTTCATTAAAACCACGTCAGCTATTACTTAAGTATTTAGCTGTCTGGACTTAACAGTCAAAGAGTGGTTCCTTGAAACTAATATACCTTGTTTTCGAATAATATAGTTGCTATTAATTATCTGTACATATTAATATTATTGTATCGCTTCTAGTGTGATATAACATACGTTCAGCTTCCTGATTCGATGAATTGTATCATCAATATTCTCTGTCAACTCAAATCTACGCTTTGAAATCATGTCGGCAGTGCCAGCATTCAGCCCGCCGCCTGGAGCCAGTGAGAGACGTGTGCACAATATGACATCACATTACCTCTGCTCAAAGCTGTTAAATGCGTATGAGCAAACCTTATCTCGCAATAGGGATTGGTCAACTAAAGTCTATTTACAATTGAATCATCACAGCAATTATACCTTGGATCAGCTATCAGGCAAACGATATCACAAAGTATTATCCTAATAATAATCAAGATCAATAAATGTACCTGCAGAGAGATGTCCATACGAGCCACTGGCGCTCGAGCTGCGAGACCCGTTCACAATGGAAACGAGAGAATTTGGGGAGAAGCGAATCATGGAATTGATATCAAACGAGTCAGAATATGGCGATGACGAGAGAGCTCGTTTCCGACTTTGTCGAAGGCTGTTTGGACGTGGACTGTTCAATCGAGAACCTGTAGAGAGCAGAACATTGGCAATTAGCTAATTTTATATTATATTTCAAATATCTGAATTGATACTTGAATAAGTTCTAGTCATTCAAGTACAAAATAGTCACAATAATAACACCCTTCTTACTCAATTGGCAAGTTTCTTCATAATAAAGAACTAAAATGCCCTATTTTCACATTTCATAACAATTGAAATTCATATTATTTATAGACATTCTAATTCTTATCTCTTATATGATATCAATCACTGTAGTATATTGTAATTATTGTAATCTCTGTAATACCCCAAGAGAAAAGATTGTCAATGACGTTCTGATTTGAGAAAGGAATTGACAATTTTAAGGCTCAAATCATTTTGTATGTATTTCCTAAATTAATGGATAATCAACTAGAACTGAAACTTGAAATACACGTCGTTCTGACTCAGTAATTAATATTTGTCCATCGCGTGTTCCAAGGATAGTAGGCCTACAATAATATCATGAGCAAATAATTCAATATAAAATCAATATTATTATATACCTATATAATGATTCAAATAATCAAGAATCAATATTGATAGTTTTTTCTTGAAGACGTTAATCAGAATTCAAAAGAAATATACACATATCAAATACAGGCCCATAACAAAAAATAAATATGATGGTAAAGTATGAGAAAATTCCACAAGAAAGTCAATTTGTATAAAGATTGCTACTGCCACTGAAGTGCAAGTAACTTTCACTCAATAGAAGACACAGGCCCACGAGGCCCTGGCCTAGGGCATCATGCAGTCAGCAGGGCATGTACAGTCTCCGATAATAAAAACCATTATTATTATTATTATTATTATCATCAAATATTCAAGGGGCACCAAATTATCACCAGCCCATTGAGAGTGAATAAATACAATAATATATCAAGTTTTATAGGCCTACACTTTAAAAGAAAAGTAGTTTTACATTTTTCATATTATACATATTTCGTATTGTGAGATGTCATCTCACGAAAGAAGAGGCTATAAAAAACTATGCTCAAAACACATTCATTAGAACTATGTATTTCATGTTGAATGGTTTCAGAGTGAATGGGGCCAGTGGGGGCCATTCATATGGGGGTACCAATAATTTCCTAGCCTAGGGGTCTTAACACGGTCCTGCTCAATAGTTGATTCTGCTGAATAATACTACAGAAGGAAATGAACTACCATATTCAAAACCTTGAAATAGAAACATGCATAACATTGGGTCAATTTTCAGAAAAACTAGATATAAATTCACTGAACACCCAGAAAAATAACTCAGTTGAAGAAAATATTGATTTTTTTCATTTATTAATTGAAATATAGTGTAGATTTGTGTGATTCAATTTCCAAGATTTTTGTCATGTTTCTTTCAACTTCTGATAAAATAAACAAATACAATCAGTAGCATAGATAGCATAAAATTATAACAATGTCATGAGAAATAAGAGAAATACGTAAAAGAGTACATAACGCTAAGCTAAGTAAAATGAACTTGTTTCATAATGCCATGTGCAATCTTATAAATTAAAGTTATGAATTATTTCCACAGTGGTCTTGATTTGCTCTAGAATACGTTTTTCATTTGAATTTAAAGTAATGTATTCTTGAAAGGGTCTATTTGTATTTGTATTTGTATTCACTATCATTCTGTTGGCTGGTACAACATACAAGAATGGGTATCGCCAGGGTAACTTATTAGTAAAAGGATAGTTAGTTTTTTTTCAGAATAGTCTTGGATCTAGCTCCTATGTAATCTTAAAAGTCATCACAATCCTGAAACTGGATTTCAACGAATAACGACGACATTCATTTCCCCAACTTTAGATAAAACTAGAAAACACCATCTCAATTTTAGGAATTATAATTAATTAATTTGTTCTCTAGGACCCGTCTCTTTTTCTGAGTTGTGATGTAGACATTATTCGATTCTATTCATGTTTCTATACAGAATCGGTACCTTTTGCCCACGTCATGACTCGAGTCTCTGAGTGGGGAAAAAAGTATTGTTATTATTCATCAAAATCTAGTTTCAGGGTTGCAATGTCCTTTACGAGATTTACATTGTGCGGAATATTGAGTGATGAAATGGATTCGAAAAGATGAAATTGTTTGGCATTATAGTGCATCTGAGAAGTGATCAGAGAACTTGATCATTTAGGGGTGCTGAAGAGTGAATACTGAAATAGCGATACTACTACGCTTGACGTGTAGGAATGAGGTAGACAAGCTACTTTTTCAGGTAATTGGTTAGAGCACAGAGGAGCTTTGGTCAGGGTTTTTGCGTTAGGTTATGATCGTTTCCTCGAATAGGCCATCCTCTTTCTAAGTAAACACGCCAAGCCATGTGCACTCTTGGTAATATCGTCATTCCAGTATTCGCTCTTCAGGCGCCCCAATTATTTCAGGGAAAAAACGAGATAATTTCATGTAAATATTCAACGCAGGCCTAGTAAGTATTTTATGAAAGAGATTTTTTTAATTTCATAGAACATGTACAAGAAATATTTGATCATCATTGGATAAGAGCAGTGGTGGCTGGTGTTCTGGACAATGGGGGTTGCTAGGCTTCGGAATAGCCACGGAATAAGGGGAAGGGGTTGCTTCTCATGCCTATATGTATCTAAGATACAAATAAAAAATAATCGTATTGCATCAAGGATAATAAACACTCAGAATCCAGTATGGAGCTTTGGCAGCATGAAACACCCAGCCGTTAGAATAGTAATAAGAGAAGAAGGAAAGAGATGCTGGAATTGATTCCGAGCAGAATGCCTTCGGCACTTTTGGGGAAAACTATATTGAATATTTAAAATTCCTCATAAAACAGCATAGGCTTCATCTAATTGAAATGAAATTTGCACAGGATAATATTATTATTTTTCTGATACTTTTTCCATCATACATATCTCCATCGAGCTCAAATACATCTGATTTGGTGGTTTTCAAGAGAATGAGTTCAATACATTGTAAAAATCTCAAAAGTCCATTTTCAAGTTCATTAGGGATGGTCAACAAGTTGGTGGAATAATGAGGGCAGCATGTGCATGCCTACACTTATAGTTTCAAAATTAGTTATGTGATACAACTCCCGAGTATTTGATATAGATATCTCGCTCATCTTATTCTTACAAAGTATATGTTGCGTTTTCTTAATGAACCGCCTTGAATTTTACAAGTAGGCCTATATTAAAAAAATCTTGATGGTTGAAAACTTTCCGATCACCATGTTCGGAAGTGAAAATGAAAGTACAGTAGTCTAATAATTTTTTCATCAGTATTGTTTTATCTAGTGAATTATTGTCAGACTACAGACTTTCAAAACTCGGAATTAAACACCCTGATGAGAGAACATCTCACCAGTTGTACATTCAGTTCATTTTTTGACTCAAGTTACAATTCCAGAGGAAATGTTCAAATTTGACCACTGTCAAATTGTCACCATGTTTGACATCTAGTATGCCTTTGCATATTATGCATATATTGTGTATGTGTGTAGAACGAATAAGATAATGTTCTATGTTGCAGAAAGCACACTGATAACTTGACTTACTATGCCAAGACAGAATGGGATCAGTCCTGTTTTGATATTTTACCAAATCATCACATGATTCACTATCAACGAATGATGGACAGATCTTCATTCACCAGCAGTGACATCTGACAAACTCACCATCAATAGAAAAGTGAAACTCGGTACTCCCTAGAGTTGACCCAGGCGGGTGGAGATCAGCCAGTGTCCTGGACCCGAGATAGTCAGAGGGCAGACCCAAACCTGCAACAAAGAAACATGCGTTTTACGTCTGCTATCTGAGATTTTCAGTCGTGATGGTGAGAAAAATATTTGAAAAAATTTTCAACCCAAATTCACAAACACACAAATTATTATAGTTTTTCTGTGCAACTTTTAGCTCATCCAGTTTCACTTTTGAATTTCGAAATGCATGTTTTAAAACTCCTCGAGCTATTTTGTTGCCCGCATTTGTAAACATGAATAAAAGTGACCCATTCTGTGGGCAAATGGTTCACGTTCAACTACTCCATTTGAATGGCTGGCAGGCAGGCAATACAGCTGTAGTTGACAAAGAATTAAATGCAAGTTTCCTAATGCAAACACTCGTCGATCATGTCATGAAATTCGGTTGAATTCAATCCAGTTTTACATGAGAATGACGTAAATAATTTGAAGCAGTTTGTTCTTCCAAAATTGTACAATTTATTATTATGATTAGAAGCACTAAGTAAATTTGATTCACCATTTAAGTATGGTGGTTAATACTCTCAACCATGCACAGCTGTTACAAGGTATCATACATATGTACATGTATATCGTGTTACATAATTTATGTATAGTTCTATACCTTTGTTTGTTTTTTCGTGTATTGGGTTTAAAGACACACTTTGGTGATAATTAAGATCCATTGAATTTGGTGAATGATCAGTGAGATGAGATACGATGAGATGAACGGGGTTTTTTATTATGTATTTTTGAGACAATGCGGTAGTGGCCTGTTCTGAAGGAAGTCTCAATATTCACAACCATGACCTGGTCAAACCACAAAAAATAAATGTCAATATGGTCAACATGATTGATAGGAATCGAATCCCGGTCTCCTGAAATGACATTACTGTGTGCTAGCAACTAATCTACCTGTCTTAGTGCCTATGTTGCATATATATAGATGAAAAAATCTAGTAGACCTACTGGCGTTGGGTTATTTTAACAAAATTAAATGTTCAACTATCATTATTTCGTTTACCTAGAATAAATCACAATATACTGAGAGACTGTATGCCTAGCAAACAAAACATGAAATTTTTCATTATTTATATATTTTCAAAATCAGACATGGAATGCTGATTACCCTCACCTAACATTGGAAGTATAATGCATTAAAAGCAATACTGACTTCAATCGTGTTTTACATTTTTCCACATCTAAGTTGATTCGCATGTAATGTAACCATGTAGGAAAGTGATAGCATGGATACGATATCAGATCGAACAGCATTATGAGTGTGTAATGGGTTCAAATGTGCAATCCCAAGTAAATCGAAAGGGTCTAATAAGATACTTCTAGTGAACCACATTGTTTTATGTACCGTACCAGCATATCCTGCCAAACCACTCAAGACCAGAACACAATGATCCAGCATCCGAATAATCCAACATTTCCTTGCTGAGAATATAGGCCAAAAAGAAGATCACCCACATAGCCCCTATCATATTTATCAAATGATAGAGAATAATTTACGAGATATAATTTTACTTGGTCCAGGAAGGGTTAGATGAGGGTGTATAGGCCAGAACACATCTCACAAATGATCAATACAACGGCACGAGTGAGAGAATATTTTTGAAAATAAAAATACACAAACAATTGAGATTCGAAAAATATGAGTAATAAATACACTTGTTTCATAAAAATAATATTAAGAAAGCGCATACGTTTTCAATATCTCTATAATTGGTCGAATGATTCATATAGAATAATACCTAGTCTTACTAGTTCAATTAAACCTTGGCCTGAATTGAAACAATCGTTGCATATCAAGACTTTGATGTGAATGAAAAAATGAGAATCTAAAATATTCCAAAGTAGGTGAATTGAGTTGGCGGTAATCAATTCTAATATGGAAGACTGATCACCAAACACTTTCATGGGAAACTTTCAAAAAAATGTATGATTAATATAAACTACTATTCTGTGAATTGAACCTTCTTAGGAGCATGCAGCATCTCTTAGGATGTTAGCTTTTACATCTTGAACTCTCACGAGGCACGACCATAGTATTCGAATTTCGAGTCAATTGTTTTTTTCTCAGTTTGTTTCTGAAGAAATATGATACAATTATGCCAATATAGAATGTTGATAAAATACACATAATGAACTCGGCACATGATTACCTATTTTATTAATACAAATATATACCGGTAATATATATTGAATCCAAAGCTTGATACTGAAATGGACATGATAAATTCTGACTTTCAATTATTTCTTATATTTTATAATCAACACCCAACAATTTCATACGCACCAATCGCAGTGATCGCCCTGATCGGATCGGATGGGTTCTTCTTTGAGCCAAACAAACTATGAATATTTACAGTGGTTGACTAATCCATATTAGGAATGGTCACTTCTCAAAATTGGCAAAGCGGTAACTGCATGGAATCGGGATTTGAATCGGGCGAATGTGTCACAATAACCGTAATAAGTGTCTCTGTCTTCAGTATCAGAGATCAAGGTGGGAGGGTGCCAAACTCAAACCTAATAACAAAAGGGGTAAATTATTCGCATAGTGATGGTGTTAAAATTAAAAAAGTGGACCAATCTTGGAAGTTATTTTAGAATTATCTGCACATAGATACGACAATGATTTTCAGCCAATACAATCTACAGCCCCATAATACAAGAAACAGTTGCAGTCCGACTGGCATGATACCAGACGAAATTCTACCAAGACATGTCGCGCAACGTTGAAATAAAACTGACCCCCAATTTTACCCCCACTCTATTCTAGCCCCTTCACCTGTGACACCTGTGATACCTATGCAGACTGCTAGGAAGTGCTATATAGGCCTTCTGGACCCTTACCGCGGTTGCCACTTGGAATTACGTCCTAGGTCTAGCTAGCTTTAAGAGACTTTGATTGGTTTTTATTTGCTGGTAGAGCTACATACCATAGCAACATGTCCAATCCTTGTGTATTTCTATTGTTGTCAGCACAAAATACTAGCACTGCTCTTGAGGTGGGCCGAAAATAGGTAACATTTTCTCATTCTAAGAGACCGTGACTCTGTTATCATCTCATGTTATCATGGTATTAAGCTTTCCTAGAGAACATTATCCAAACCGGCACAGGAAGCTGAGTGGTTAACGCACTTGCTCCATATGACCCGGGAGGTAGTGGGCATGTTGAAACCGGTTCGATCCCCGCTACCGTCCATCTTTACAGGGGTTTTTCGTGGTTTTCCTCTGTAGTCTAGGCTAATGCCGGGATGGTTCCCACAATATAGGCCACGACCGCTTCCTTCCCACTATTCTTCCCATTACCCATAAAAATCTTCATCTCATGATCCCATCATCTCATTAATCATTCATCCGACGCCAATAGATCTTGATCATCATTACAGTGCGTCGTTAAAACCCAATATAAAATAATAACATTATCCAATCCAAGTCCTAGTCTCTTAGAGCTAGCCAGGCCCAGGACGTTATTTTAAATGGCAGTCGCGGTAAGGGTCGTGAATTGTACTGCCACCGAACAGTCACCAAGGCCGTTTCTTGTGTAGCAAGCTTAGGTACTAATTGCAGACGTAGGTGAAGGGAATGGAGGTGTGTACGGGGATGTATTCTTGTTCAGCTGTAAGAGTGAACTGTCTTGGTATTATATATATATATATATATATATTATATATATATATATATATAATATATATATATATATATATATATATATATATATATATATATATATATATATATATATATATGGTAATATAATTTCTACGGTTGTGCCACGTCTTGTAGATGACGGAGATCGACGTTTCGAAGGAATTTCATCCTTCATCTTCAGGTGTCTTGTCGGGACGAACATCAGCAATCGAATGACTGGGGCTGTCTCGATGCGTCGTTATGAGTCTAATCCGTGATCGAAGCCGGTCCAATGGCTGCTTCTCGTCAAGTTTTTCATGTCTGATTGGGGCGGTCGAAAATTGAGTGTTCTGATTGGTTCTTCCCTAGCGAAAGACGCCGTGAACCGGACCCGAGTAGCACGTCGCCTCCAGTCACTCGTTCACAGCTTATGGTTAAGCAACATTCTCTCGGGCCACAAGTTGGATGGGTGACCGCTCAGACTACGGGAGCCACGTCGACTGAGCTGCCGGCAACTGCACGCCCACCTTCCGCATCGCCAACGGCTCGGCGCCCCACTACTCGAAGCCAGACTGCCAAGTGG
>CAXFZR010000625.1:0-25000 GCA_964007535.1 Brachyptera risi
CTCCCACCATTCATCTTCCTTCACTCTCCTCTAGCTTTACTCTTTCCACAATTTCCCTCCATACTTCCCTATCATCTGACCACTCTTCTTCCTTCACTCTCTTCTAGCTCCATTCTCTCCACAAGTACCCTCCATACTTCTCAATCATTCCACCACTCTTCTTCCTTCACTCTCCTCTAGCTTTACTCTTTCCACAATTTCCCTCCATACTTCCCTATCATCTGACCACTCTTCTTCCTTCACTCTCTTCTAGCTCCATTCTCTCCACAAGTACCCTCCATACTTCTCAATCATTCCACCACACTTCTACCTTCACTCTCCTATAGCTTCACTCTCTTCCACGATTCTCTTCTTTCTTCCACATCCCACCACTCTTCTTCCTTCACTTTCCTTTAGCTTCACTCTATCAGCAGAACTTCCCTCCATACTTCCCCATCATCCCACCACTCTTCTTCCTTCACTCTCCTCTAGCTTCAACCTCTCCACTAGTTCCCTCCATACTTCCCTATCATCCCACCACTCTTCTTCCTTCACTCTCCTCTAGCTCCAACCTCTCCACTAGTTCCCTCCATACTTCCCTATCATCTCACCCCTCTTCTTCGTTCACTCTCTTCCACGATTCTCTTCTCTCTTCTAGATCTCACCTCATCACTTCTTCTCATCTTATTCTTGATCTTCCTCGATTCCTCTTTCTTCCCACTGTTCCTTTTTCAAAGTCACTCCTTGGTATTCGCTCACTATTCATCCCATCAATGTTTCAATATTGATGAAAGAAAAGCCACTTATCATATAAATTAATTATTCATCCGTTGATGAGAAACCAAACTCCAACAAAAAATCATAAAAAATATGAAAGACATTTTATTAGAGTGGTCGGTTGATATATATATATATATATATATATATATATATATATATATTTATATATATATATATATATATATATATATATGTATGTATATATATATATATATATATATATATATATATATATATATATATATATATATATATATATATATATACATATATATATATATATATATATATATATATATATATATATATATATATATATATATATATATATATATATATATATACATATATATACATACATATATATATATATGTATATTTTTTTTTTTTTTTAATAACATCGAAACTTGATACAAATTCATTGTTCCCCAATTAAGGCTAAGGGTGAAAAGTAGGATCGTTTGGACGGGGCACCACAAGGGCGATCTTACCACCCCATTTTAGTTATTTGAAACCAATAAACTTCAACACCAGGACTGTACTGTTGGTGACCATAACTTTCCGCCGCAGATAAAAGTCTTTCAGTTTCCGAAAGTCCGGAACACATAAGTAAAAACCGTTTCTGTGATATATATCCGGACATTATCAGCATTGATATTAGGAGTAAACAAAACACACGAATATAAAATATGATATGAAGATATCAAGATAAAAGATAGAAGTGGACGAATGGAAGACCGAAAATTAGTTATACATATGTTTAAATATTTGATTATCCCTGAACTTGTAAGTTTGCTATTTACGGTTGTTTAGTTGACGAAATTTTTTTTTTTTTTTTTTTGGAGCGGTAAGATCGTCCTTGTGTTGCCAGAAGATCCTCCCCAAAGTCACGCTCAGCTAGAATTGGATAATAATAATAATAATGATAATAATGATTTTTATTTTCTCATCAGATTGCATGTTACAACATTGAGCATCGTCACATCGTCAATTTACGCTAAAATATGAGATACAAATAAACAGAAAGATACAAATATAGTGAAATATCACACTTGATACAAAACTTACAACAATTACACTCTCTGAAATTGAATATTTCCCCACTATAGTTTCGGACGGTAATTTAAAAGAAAAATGTGACGTTAACTCTTGATTGGATGAGCGAAGCGAAGACTCAATTTCACCATACCCGAAAAAAAAGTGACTGTTTTTTTTATTTTTTCATTTATTTTTTTGTTCGCGCTCCACAGGTCAAACAAGAATTCAAAATCAAATGAAACTTGGCATACATAAGTGTCATTATCTAATTTGATACTGTATAGTTTTGAGGCGCAATCAGTTGAACCATTTCTGAGAAAACTCATTTTAAAGTTCTCAAAAATCCTTTTCAAATAACCCGGAGGAAAATATTACTGAAATAATTTTCATCCGAGACATTTCAAATTCTCAGGGAATTTTAATATGATAATGATACACATTATTCCGAACTTTCACTCAAATCGGATCAGCCGTTTCGATGTAAAAAAATATATAATGTAATTTGTTGTAATTATTCAAAGCTATTAAGATACCTATTAAATCAAAGCAACAAGTGTCACCACTTGATTGTAAACGATTAAAACAAAGCCTTCTTTATCATCATATAAAGTAATAATGGAAAATAAGATGGCAGTGATGTAATGGTTTGGATCTCAAGGTGTATATATATAATAACCAATCCAAAGATAAGTTAATATGTTCCAGCTCATCCATCAACGCGGAAACACATAACGCGTTTGCCTAGTATATATATATATATACACCTTGAGATCCAAACCGTTACATCACTGCCATCTTATTTTCCATTAATAATTTATATGATAATAAAGAAGGCTTTGTTTAAATCGATACAATCAAGTGGTGACACTTGTTGCTTTGCTTTAATAGGTATCTTAATAGCTTTGAATAATCAACACAAATAACATTATATATATTTTTACATCGAAACGGCTGATCCGATTTTGAGTGCAAGTTCGGAATAATGTGTATCATCATCAGATTGAAATTCCCTGAGAATTTGAATCCTCTCAGATGAAATATTTTTCACGAATGTTTTCCTCTGGGTTATTCTAATGGGATTTTTGAAAACTTTGGAATGAGTTTTCTCAGAAGTGGTTGAACCGATCGCGCCTCAAAACTATACAGCATCAAGTCAGATAGGGGTTCATGTGTATGCCAAGTTTCAACTGATTTTGAATTTTCGTCTGACCTGTGGAGCGCGAACAAAAAAACAAAAAAAACAAAAGAACAAGAAAAAAAAAACAGGCACTTTTTTTCGGTATAGTGTAATTGAGTCTTCGTTTCGCTCATCCAATAACCAATCCAAAGATAAGTTGATATGTTCCAGCTCATCCATCAACGCGGCAACACATAACGCGTTTTCCTAGTTTAAACTCATCTAAAATACTTTAATTTTCACTTTCTCACCGCACAGGCTCTTAACAATATGTCCTTCACATTTCGCACAGCAAGCAACAACAAACCATCTGCAAACCCCCGATCGCCCATATTATAATATAGACAGAGACGTCCGATCGAACCGTCATTTGACATGGCACATCCGTGAAGGAAGAGGAAGATTTATTATAGACGAGAAAATCTTCTTCTTGAAGATTTAAATAACAGAAAAGATGTTATTTTATACAAGAAGTCCTGTGGCAATAACAATCGGAGAACTGAATCGATATATATATATTTATATATATATATATATATATATATATATATATATATATATATATATATATATATATATATATATATATATATATATATATATATATACTAGCGAGTACCCGGCATGCGTTGCAATGCCAGTGAAAGAAAGAAACTGTTTGCGTTCTAATTCTGTTTATTGAAATGCTTTTGGATATACAATATTTTCTGTTTCCCCCCCCCCCCGCGACCCCGCAACCCCGCACCATAGACCCCTGCATAGCCCCCCGACCCCCAGTCCCCCAGACCCCCCACCCCTCAACCCCCCGCGAAACCTTCGCGGCCTCGCGTACAACAAATAACCAAACTCCCCCCCCGCCCCCGACTCAAAACCCCGACCCGATCCCCCCGCGAAACCTTGGCGCGCGTACAACAACCCATCAAAGTGTTATCGCAATCGGATGAGCGTTATAGGAACGCACAAGGGACAAACAACAAACAAACAAACATTTATTTTTATATATACATATATATATATATAATAATAATATAATATATATATATATATATATATATATATATATATATATATATATAATGAAGATGTTAATGACCCCATCAACAGCTAGGCTATACGGGGATACGGAAGAGCATGTGAATATATGAATCTATGATGTGATAACAAATGAGACGACGTATACAAAAACCCATGCCTTATAAGGGATTCGAACCCACGCCCATTGGTGACTTCAGTTTCTCAAGCGGTGCTTCAGCTGACTGAGCTACCGAGGTTGACCAGAATATGATCTAAAAATGTTTCAATATAACAAATTTCGGTGACATGTGCTTCCCCCCCCCCCTCCCCCTTCCTCCTTGGATATATCAAAACATCGAGCGTCCTGGTACTTATTTTTTCAGTCCCACATTCCTGTGTTTAATGTTGATAATAATATATTATTGTTTGTCCGTGACAAGGCTGTGGGGAACGGTTTGTGACGAAGTAAGACTGTGGTGAACCGATGATCAGATTGTTGGATTAGTATAAAACGGTACAAAATGTTATGCATAAAATTTTATGCGGTGTATAAAATTGATCATTATTGTTGATCAGAAATCTGAAATTTTATGCTTGGATAAAGTACCGTATATGAATGAGATTCATGAAATGATTTCATTTATATTTCCAGCCATTTATTCTTTTCAATTACAGTTATTCAGTTGAAATTAAATCAAGAATAATCATGAAGTGCGAATATTTATGTTCAATTATTTATTATCGATCATTTTTTTAAATCATGAGATGATATAGAATTTGAGTTCATTGATTATTCACTCCATAATGATAATTTTTATCACTAGGAAAACGCCATATATGCGTTGTTAGACGAGCGGATAATAATAGTGTGTCGACTTTTCTGCCAAACTTCTGCCTAAATTCGCCAATTGGGTGATATTTAAGTTATAAATAGGTAAAAACGGCTTCGAGTGGTATCAATTTAGCACATTTCATGTTTTTTCTTCAAAATGGCTGACACGATCAAGCTGAGAATTTCCAGAAATGTGTATAAAAATGTAATTCAACTTCACACAAAATTTCATTCTTTTTGAAAATAAACCTTTTTTTCAGCCGTATTATTCTAACGGGTATTTTAGAATTTTCTAAAATTCATAAAAATAAAAGTTATCACCCGATAATGCCACAAAACCATACAGATCTAAGTTAGATGAGGAAAATAATGAGAAAGAGTTTGAAGTTGTTAGCTGAAGCCGTTTGACCTATGGATAACCGAAAAAAAAAAAACATAAAAAAAACATAGAAACGAACACCAATTTTTTTCAGTATGTCAGATTGAATCCTCGCTAAAACTCGTCTAATCATCATTTCTTATTATTCAATTAGTTAACTATTCAATTTGTTCTACGAAATTTAGAAGCTTTGAAGAAACATTACAAATGTATAGAAAGCATTCGACGAAGAGATTTTTAAATTGAGTTATTACCTCCATTCAACCATCTCAAATCTATCCTGACAATCTTTAAAAGCGAACACATTTTCAAATTTAATTAAATCTTACACACATTGCGCAATTCGAGCGCCCGTCTCTCCTATCCATCAACATGAGTGATCGGAGGTTTCGACTCACCTACAATACCAGATTGAGATGTCAAGATTCTAATTTAGATAGTTTTCCTTCATGTTATAGTTTGATTGTTGCCATAGTAACGTGTTACACAAGAGGAAGTCCATTTGGCGAAATTACTGAGTAATATTCGCGATTATCTCCGGGACAAAACGTTGTGTGATAATATCTTGGTTGAAGTTGTTCTATTTCTATGTGCATATATATATATATATATATATATATATATATATATATATATATATATATATATATATATATATATATATATATATATATATATGAATATATATATATATATATATATATATATATATATATATATATATATATATATATAAATATTCATATATATATATATATATATATATATATATATATATATTTAAATATATATATATATATATATATATATATATATATATATAAAATTTTTAAAAAAAAATTTTCATATCAATTAGTAGTCCCGGCCTACTCCGTAGAAAACATATTTTTCGAAAAAAAGCTTTCTATATACAATATAGGAACTAACCTGACTTCAATTAATTGTTAGACGGTTGGCAAAAATGTGTTACTCTTAAAAAACCTCTACTGTTAATTCCATTCCATTTTACGTAAGACATGCAAGCCATTTCTTAGTTTGGCAAGGATATTGCCGATAACTTTCTCCGACATTCCGTGTGAGAGCGACAGAGACAGAGCGAGCCTGGTGGGAGTGAGTCTGACAGAGACGGAAGATGGATAAGTGTAAAACAGGAACAGTGATGGGACTAGCAATTTATGGCTCAATAAGAAGAGGATGGTATATTAATGATTAAATCGTGCATGAGAGAGAGAGGGGGAGAGAGAGGGGGGGAGAGTGGGGAAAGGGGGGGGAGATAAGGTGGAGAAGAAGACGGTCAGAGAGGATGAGAGAGAGAGAGATAAATAGGAGAGAGATAAAGTGAAGAAGAAGATAATGAGAGAGGAGAGGAGAAGAAAGAGGAGAGAGAGAGAAAGAAAGTGTCATAAAGAGGGGGAGAGACAAAGAGATGGAGTGAAGATAGAGAGTGTGGAGAGAGAGAGAGAGAGAGAGAGAGAGAGGGAGAGAGAGAGAGAGAGAGAGAGAGAGAGAAGAGAGAGAGAGAAAGGAAGAAAGAAAGTGTCGTAAAGAGGGGGAGAGACATAGAGAGAGATTGAAGAGAGAGAGTGTGGAGAGAGAGAGAGAGAGAGAGAGAGAGAGAGAGAGAGAGAGAAATATATATAGAGAGAGAGAGAGAGAGAGAGAGAGAGAGAGAGAGAGGAAGAAAGGAAGAAAGAAAGTGTTATATAGAGGGGGAGAGACAAAGAGATAGAGAGAGAGAGAGTGTGGAGAGAGAGAGAGAGAGAGAGAAAGGAAGAAAGAAAGTGTCATAAAGAGGGGGAGAGACAAAGAGATAGAGTGAAGATAGAGTGTGGAGAGAGAGAGAGAGAGAGTGTGGCGAGAGAGAGAGAGAGGAAGGAAGAAAGATGGTGTCATGAAGAGGGGGTGGGGGAGAGAGAGAGAGAGAGAGACAAGAATATAGAGTAAAGATAGATGGTCATGGAAGCATGGTCCATCATCCTGACAAAAGTCCAACGTATAGTTAATAAAAGTTAAAGTTAAAATTAAAGTTATAAGTTAATACTGGAATGGTTCATCAAGAGCAGAACGACAGCTTCCTTCCCATTACCTAAAAACCCCCATTGATTTCATCATTCCATCATCTCATTCCACCATTCCACCATTCCATCATCTCATCATCCATCATCGCATCATCTCATTCCACCATTCCATCATTCCATCATCTCATCATCCATCATCGCATCATCTCATTCCGCCATTACATCATTCCATCATCTCATCATCCATCATCCATCATCTCATTCCACCATTCCATCATTCCATCATATCATCATCCATCATCGCATCATCTCATTCCACCATTCCATCATTCCATCATCTCATCATCCATCATCGCATCATCTCACTCCGCCATTCCATCATTCCATCATTCCATCATCTATCATCTCATCATCCATCATCGCATCATCTCATTATTCCATTATATGTCATTATTAATTCACTCGAGTCTTACTTATATTAATGCATCGTTTAACTTGTTATAAATAAATTGAAACACAAAATAGGTCTTCTCATCACCTAAGCCATCATTCACTGATACCAATAGATTTTACCATACACGTGGCCGAGTGGTAACACACTGAACCGTCATTCGGGAGACCGGGGCTCGATTCCCGCCATGGTCCACCATCCTGACAGGGGTTTGTCAAGGTTTCCCTCTGTCGTTCAGGTTGATACTGGGATGGTTCCTTAACAACAGGCCACGACCGACTCCTTCCCACCATCCAAAACACCTAATAAAATAACCTTTCATCTCATCATCCCATCATCTCATTCATCATCCACCGACGTTAATAGATCGTAGCCATCAGTATAGTGCGTCGGTAAAACCCATATATATATATATATATATGAAGTTTTTAAAACTTATGCTTTCACGACCCGAAATATTTATAAATGGCATTATTTTAGGGTTATTTTCGTCGTGTACGAATCGTTCACGACGAAAATAACCCTAAAATAATGCCATTTATATATATATATATATATATATATATATATATATATATATATATATATATATATATATATATATATATATACATTTTTATATATATGTATATATATATATATATATATATATATATATATATATATATATATATATATATATATATATATGGGCATATATATATATATATATATATATATATATATATATATATATATATATATATATTCATATATATATATATATATATATATATGTATATATATATATATATATATATATATATATATATATATATATATATATATATATATATATATATATATATATAAATAGGTCTTGGTCATGATTCCAGTACTCCGTTAAACACAATATAAGTTGAATGAATGTAGACCTGTTCAGCTGTTAAATTGTAAGGTCTTATGCAATAAAACTGCATAATGCATTTCGTTGCATCGTGACTTGCAAACGCTTCCTCTTCCAATTTGTCTACAGTTCTTTTCATACTCATCTAACACTAATAATACAACACAATTTATTTCAAAGATTAAATAAATTGATTTCATAATAAAGAATATATTGAAATTCAGATGATTTTTTTCATAAATTACGAATTGGTATTTTTGACATTATTCGAGTTTTATTCAATTATCTGATTTCAGTTGGAGACGGTCTCACAAATTTCCGGGCAAGTACTAATCTGTTAACTATTAATTAGAATTACGCAAATGAAATTTCTTCCTAGATATATAATCATACCACATATTTTATGTTATAGGCCTATCATACATCACATATTGTTATATCATTGTTTCCCAATTAAGAGTATAGAGGAAAGGTAGGATCGTTTGAACGAGGCAACACAAGGGTGATCTTATCATCCAAAAGAATAATAAATAATAAGATAAAAATTGATATTGAGGGAATAATTTCATCCGAATTCTCCTACTTTTCATCTATATCCTTAATTGGGGAACAAAGATTCTGTATCAAGTTTTGATGTTATTAGGAAAAAAAATCAGAATGCTAAATATTTACAGTTTAAATATTTATACATTGGAGAAAAAAAATCTTATCATTATCTTGACCTTCTAATTTCCCCCTTATTCTCGAATTCTTTCTTTTTAAAATACATTTTGTCCAATTTATTCTTGTATTTAATAATAATAATAATAATAATAAGTCTTTATTTCTTTCAAAACACAACACACGTAGGTATACATATAGTTACTTACATAGTTGGCATTTAAAAGAAAATGGCGAGGTTCGGTGGGATGCCGCTCTTCCAACTAACCATGATTAATAATAGAGATAATAAGATATATAATAATAGAATAGTTGTAATAAGAAAACACTAAGAATATCTTAAAATAAGAAAATATAGAGATAATTCATTTTTGAATCTAAGAAAGTGAAGCTATAGAATTTAAACACTGACAACTAACGACATGATTAAATAACTTATAGTGAACAATCTTTTCATATGAATTGAAACTTCAAAATGCATATCGGATAATAATACATTCTAGATTTCAACAAGTGTAATAATGGTTTTTTAGTTTCAATTTAGTTTCTATTTATTCATTTTTGTTTTTATTTTGTTTTAATTGGAACTAGAGAATTAGTAAATACTTTAATACATTTCATTTTCGAAGTACGTTTCCTGTGGAACAAGCGTTACCGATATGTAATACTGACGAAATAGTGGTTTGAATAACACATCGCATAACGTATAAACGTGAGCGTATAATTCAATAATCACGCGTTGCCAAACCACTCGATCTGAGATTATTGACGAAATAAAATATTCATGTAACTTGGAAAAAAAACTATGTAATAGATTTCTCGCGTAAGCTATTAAGACAGTATTGAAAAATGTTATCATCAAAAAAAGTGAACAGAATATTTTAAATATATACATACCATTTTATTGTGTTTATTATTGAATTTTTTACTATTTTTTTCATCTTTTTCTCTATTTTTTCACTTGCATCTCTCACGTAGGCCTATTAAGCTATTAAGTCTGTATTGAAAAATTGTATCATAAAAAAGGTGAGCAGAATATTTTAAATATGGGCCTACATACCATTTTATTGTGTTTATTACTGAATTTTTTACTTTTTTTAGATCTTTTTCTCTATTTTTTCACTTGCATCTCTCACGTATGCCTATTAAGCTATTAAGTCTGTATTGAAAAATGTTATCATAAAAAAAGGTGAACAGAATATTTTCAATATACATACCATTTTATTGTGTTTATTATTGAATTTTTTACTATTTTTTACATCTCTTTCTCTACTTTTTCACTTGCATCTCTCACGTAGGCCTATTAAGCTATTAAGTCTGTATTGGAAAATATTATCATAAAAAAAGGTGAACAGAATATTTTAATTAAAATACCATTTTATTGTGTTCATTACTGAATTTTTTACTTTTTTTTAGATCTTTTTCTCTACTTTTTCACTTGCATCTCTCACGTAGGCCTATTAAGCTTTTAATTAAGTCTGTATTGAAAAATTGTATCATAAAAAAAGGTGGACAGAATATTTTAAATATATACATACCATTTTATTGTGTTTATTACTGAATTTTTTACTATTTTTTACATCTTTTTCTCTACTTATTCACTTGTATCTCTCACGTGGGCCTATTAAGCTATTAAGTCTGTATTGGAAAATTGTATCATAAAAAAAGTGAATAGAATATTTTTAATATACATACCATTTTATTGTGTTTATTACTGAATTTTTTACTATTTTTTACATCTTTTTCTCTACTTATTCACTTGCATCTCTCACGTATGCCTATTAAGCTATTAAGTCTGTATTGGAAAATTTGATCATAAAAAAAGGTGAACAGAATATTTTCAATATACATACCATTTTATTGTGTTTATTATTGAATTTTTCACTATTTTTTACATCTCTTTTTCTACTTTTTCACTTGCATCTCTCACGTAGGCCTATTAAGCTATTAAGTCTGTATTGAAAAATTGTATCATAAAAAAAGGTGAACAGAATATTTTAAATATGGGCCTACATACCATTTTATTGTGTTTATTACTGATTTTTTTTCAACCGTTCATTTTTTTACTACTTTTTACTTCTTTTTTCTCTACTTTTTTACTTACTTTCTTTTACTTTTTTCCATTCTTGACCTTAGCTGCATCATCAAGGGTACATTATTGCTTGCATGTTTTGATATTAATAGCAATTCAACCATCATTTTTTATTTTCCAATTTTTCTATTCTTCTTACTTGAATTGTTTTTAATTTGTATTATTTTATTATTTATTTGAATGAATTCAAAAAAAGTCTACTGGAAAAACGCTAGGATATATTTTCACATCGAAGAATGTGAGTGATGATATTGAAGATTCACTAGAAAACGCGCTCACTTCATGTGATCAGGAAGGTGAGGGGCATATCGGATATGGTTCGATACCCGCCACCGTACATCTTTATAAGGATTTGTCATGGTTTCCCTCTGTGAATCAGGCTAATGTATTAGCCTGGATGGCTCCCACAATATAGGTCACGACCGCTTCCTTTTTATACTTCCCATTTCCCAAAAGTAATTACTATATATAACTTCTGTAAAGATGGACGGTGACGGGGATCGAACTGAGGTCCAACCCACCTACATATCTACCATCTAAAATTATCATATATTTAAATCCATCTTTTATTTATTTATTCTTTTTATATTGGGTTTTAACGACGCACTGTAATGATGACTGAGATCTATTGGCGTCGGATGAATGATTAATGAGATGATGGGATGATGAGATGAAGGTTGTATGGGTAATGGGAAGGATAGTGGGAAGGAAGCGGTCGTGGCCTATATTGTGGGAACCATCCCGGCATTAGCCTAGACTACAGAGGGAAACCACGAAAAAAAACCTGTAAATATGGACGGTGGCGGGGATCGAACCGGGTCCGATATGTCCCTTCACCTCCCAGGTCACACGAAGCAAGTGCGCTTTAAATCTATCGATAAGTCACAATACTGGTAATAAATATTGTCAGAACCAATCAAGTTGAATGAATATATGATCGCTACGCTCAATAGATAAATAGGATGAATTAAAATGATAGAGAAATTTCTGAATGACAGGTAGGGCCATGAAATCCAAATACTAAATGAAATCTGACTGTTCAAGACAACCGACCGTTATAACTAACAAATACAAAAAACTATAAATCGTATCCTTCAGAAATTCAATATACTTGTATATCAATTTGAGATGAAGGTTCGAACCACCCGAGCGTTAATGGTGTAGGCTAGGGCGGAACTATCAATCGTAACCTTCATATCTCGTAGACACATAATATACCTGTATATCAATTTGAGATGAAGGTTCGAACCACCCGACCGTTGATGGTGTGGCATGGGGCGGAACTATCGTTCGTAACCTTCATATCTCGTGGATATATATATTATGATTGTATTGACACGAGATGAAGGTTCGAACCACCCGAGCGATAATGGTGTAGAATAGGGCGGAACTATCGATCGTAACCTTCATCTTTCGTATATATATATATACCATTTCCTAATGATTTGATTATTATTGCCGAATCTAGCTATGTTAACCCACTTCTACTCATCATGCTATCAAATCACGACATCAAATATGAGACCTACGATCATCCGTCTCTTCTACTGGCTAACATTAACCTCGGGGAGTTTCGAGAAGGCATTTATTACCAACTTGAATCGTTTCTTCCCACTGCCATCTTTATCTCATAACCAGAGCCTTCTAATTATCATGTAATTTATTTATGTTTTTATTGATAATTCACGTTTCAAGTTTCGATATATCGAATGTATTCTAGTATCGATGTTGGCTCATCCGATGATCTGAGAGGCTGATATGATGTTACAAAATAGATGATGATTGGATGATAATGATCTTCTTAGATTCAATCACTTTCTACGGAGGATTTCAGTTTATGTTTCAATTTGTTGTGGTTGCGTTGACTAGGATCAGATGTATTTGATTATCGTGATAGATTACGTTTGTATTAATTTTAATCATTTTATACAGATTTTAAGATTGTTCAAGGACTCGATAAAATCAAGATGAATTAGAAAAAAAATAACTCGAAATATTTACTAACCCGAAATATTGGTCCAGTTAGGAAGTAACAAACTGAAGTTGTTGAGATTTTAGCTTGATTTTTTTTTTCATAATTGGTAGAAGATGGAATAATATAAGATGGTTATAATATAAGATGATAGAAGATGGTTCTACTAAACATATTCTATTTGGCTCGACTGTTATTTAAACAAGATAATAACAAAATTTCATTGTGTAAGCCTGAATAACCGTGCTAAAAACATTGATGATTACTATTTTTAAAAAAGGTAATTTTGTCATATGAAAAAAATACATTATGACAAAAATTGATTTTCATAACCATAATTTGTTCAAATACATTTCTATATGAGAATTAAATTATGCATAGTTGAAAATGAAATAATGTTCACATTTTAGTATCCGAAGAAATGAATTGGATTTATTTTTTATCGATTTGGAAACTTGGACTGACACTTGATTATCAACACAGCGGAAAAGTGACAGTGTTCACCAGAGTCGATAAAGCAGTTATACCTTCTCTAGCCATGCTACTTTATCGACTTTGGTGTTCACGGTGGAATTTCAATCCAATGAAATACTTGATCGAAATAGATAGGAAAATAGTTTTTTCCAGATGAGCGTAGCAAAGTCTCCATCCCACTCTTATAGAGCTAGCTTTGTCTGTGTGTTTTTTGTTTGTGGGCACTCCGCAGGTCGCAGGGTTTGACCGATCGACATGAAACTTTTTTTGTGGACGCAAACTTATCCAACTTGGAACTGTATAGTTTTTAAAATGAATCGGTTCAACCAATTTTGAGAAATATCATCTTAAAATTTCTAAAAACCTCATAAAATTAGGCTGGGCAAGAAAATCTGAAAAATAAAATCTCTCCAAATGAACTGAAATTTTCTCTGAATGTGTATACATGAATGATACACGTTATCACGATTTTGTATGCAATTCCAACCAGCCGTTTTGAAGAAAATAATTAAATTAACTGTTTTTATTCATCAAATATCATCATATAAATTAAAGCAGATTTAGGTTGACGAGATTCACTGCTTTCTAGATTCGATATTTACCCGACAATTAAGTATTTTTGTATATAAATCAAGGCGTGTAGAATACCAGAGTCGATAAAGTAGCAGGGGTAGAACTACTTTAACGACTCTGATTACAACTTTATTGAGATATCTCGCTCATCTCACAACGTATGCTGCGTTTTATATCATCAGATGAGCGTAGTAAAGACTTCCATTCTAATTTCCAAAAAATTGGGCTTCGTTTTTTTTCTATAACTTTGTACGCTGCATACAGCCTACAGATCAGGGTAAAAGACTAGTTGACTTGGAACTTTTTCTGCATATTGGTTTTACACCAGAAAAGCTTTTCAGAGAAATCAGTTGAACGATTTTTCCGGAAAAAATCGAAATGCGTAGAAAACTGCCATGAGAATAACCCGGAGGGAAAATACTTGAAAAACTAAAATTCTTCAATAGCTCCAAATTTTTCACTGAATATGAAAAGAAAATACCATACATATTTTCAGTGAATTCTACAATAATCGAATGAGACATAATCAATCAATCAAAGCCATTCGACACGAAAAGTAACAATGGAATGCGCTTCTAAATCTCAATATGGCCGACGAATGGTTCCAAAAGTTCAGTCAACAATGTAATATTCCAGTCAGTACCATTGTTGTAAATATGCGCACGCTTTATTTGTGACTTTTCTCTAGTTCCACTTTTTACCACTAACAGCGTACTTGCAACTTTTCTGGTTGATTCAAGAAACCTATAGGGTATTCTCAACTGACGTCACCCATTGTTGAAAGAGAGAGACAACAATGTCCACCAGTTGGAATTGACCTATCAGAATGTTTGGTAACCCACCAGTTCGCTGTATTGCTATAGTAACGATTGTATGTCGTTTGTTATGTGCGAACACTCTATTAAGGAAAAGCAACCAGTGTCACCAATTGACGACTAGTGATTGACCCGCCCATAAACGTCACAAAACAGAACATCCAATCAAATGGGCAATCAAATTTTTATGTGGAAAAATTGACATTGCCTATCAGAGTATCTCTAAATTCCCACATGAAGTATAGATCCAAGTGGCTTTGGCGATTAGCCACGCCTATCACTAGTGGTCAATTAATTCAAAACGATTAAAATGACTACCTATAACGAATAAACCATGAGGACAGTGACACAATTGATTGAAACTCAAGGTACATATATCAACAAGTGGCAGGTGAGGTTGTTGAACATTTGAAGTAATCCAAGGTTTGTATATATGGTTTGAGCTGACAGAATATTTTTCATTCTAAATTTCCATACATTCAAGCTCATCTCACAACGCATATTCCACTTTTTCCTGGTTTAGGTTACGACCTTCTTCTTTGGTCGATACATTGAGTCTAGAAATTCTGATGATTGTCTTACAACACAATACACGCACAACCCCCCCCCCCCCCACCGCCCCCCGCCCCCCACCACCCTTTTCCACGGCCGGGTCGATCGTACACTAATCACTGTATTCAATAGATTAAAGAAAGCCGTTTTTTCTTATCAAATCTCCATCTCTATTTGAATGACAGTTGTTGAGTTCGTTCTTGTGTTTCTCTACCCAGGTTATTTCGAGAGGTCACGGAAGGTCAATTCGGTGAGAAAAAATGTTCATTTGTCATCATTAGGACAAGCTTGCCAAGTCTTTCCCATTCATATATCATATATATATATATATATATATATATATATATATATATATATATATATATATATATATATATATATAATATATATATATATATGAATATAAATGAATATATATATATATATATATATATATATATATATATATATATATATATATATATATATATATATATAGAGCTTACATAAACATATCTCTTTGCGATATAAAACTTATTCTGTTCCAATCATTTTTACTGTATTCTGCAATCGAATTCAATTGTATTTTTGGATACATTTTTCACTGTGAAATACGCTTCGTAATAATGATGAAATGATTGACGAAATAAATGAATTCAATATTTGATATACTAATAATTATGTAGAGAATATTTCAAACATGAAATGTAGATGAGGGCACCCTACAAACATTTACTAAACTAGGCAAACGCGTTATGTGTTGCCGCGTTGATTGATGAGCTGGAACATATCAACTTATCTTTGGATTGGTTATTATATATATATATATATATATATATATATATATATATATATATATATATATATATATATATATATATATATATATATATATATATATATACCTTGAGATCCAAACCATTACTTCACTGCCATCTTATTTTTCATTATTGATTTCTATGATAATAAATAAAAAAGGCTTTGTTTTAATCGTTAACAGTTAAGAGGTGACACCTGTGGCTTGGATTTAATAGCTTTGAGTGATTCACAAAAATTACATTATATATTTTTTTACATCAAAACGGCTGATCCGATTTGAGTGGAAGTTCGGAATTATGTGTACCATTATTATATTAAAATTCCATGAGAATTTGGAATGTCTCGGATGAAAATTATTTTACGTATATTTTAATCTGGGTTATTCTGAAGAGATTTTTGAAAACTTTGAAATTAGTTATCTCAAAAGTGGTTCAACCGATCGTGCTTCAAAACTATACAGTATCGAATTAGATAATGATACTTGTGTGTGCCAAGTTTCAACTAATTTTGAATTTTCGTCTGACCTGTGGAGCGCACCAAAAAAAAAGTCACTTTTTTCGGTATGGTGAAATTGAGTCTTCGCTTCGCTCATCCAATAAGCCAGCTATATAGACGCTTTCTGGTTCTAAGGGTTTGTTGATTTTGAATAAATATTTCTTCTATTCACTATTGATTTATCTAGAAAGCTTATACTACATGTGGTGGGAAGTGAGAAAGCGAATGTTCTTACATGGACAATGGCCAATTGTTAACTAATTACATCATCTAATCTAATATTTCTCTTTCTATCTACACTAAATCTATACACATTCTTACCTCACCAAAAAAAAGTTACGATCGACCGTCCGCTCCATCCCACACCACTAACGCACGGGTGATTCGCGCATTCATCTCTCGCGTATACGAATATATTCTTTTATTCACGTTAGATGAAGGTTCCGATCGACCGTCTCCCCTATCCCACATCACTACCACACGGAAGGTTCGATCATTCATCTTTCATTAATATCTTCCAAAGCACTTGAAATATTTTCAACTAGTTTAAATCAAGATAATCCAGGAAGTCAATGAATCAAGATTAAACTACTTGACATTTCTTAGGTAAAACTGTTTACAGAAAGGTCATAAGTCAAAACTTGAGATGCGGAACCGACAGAAGAACGGGTGGGCGACGAAGAGGTGAGAGGAGGTGCAGGAGGTGCAGGAGGCGAGAGGAGGCGAGAGGAGGTGGACAAACTTCAGTGAAATTATTCCACAATAGATACATTATTCGTGTATTGTGCATTGATATTATTTTGGAATAATAACCACAAATCACTATGCTATTCAAAATACTATAATCTAGACAAATCCATTTTCTCCACAACGACTTTAGTGTTGATAATTTATAATTAATTTTTCTTATGTTTGTCTTCTCTTGAATAACAAATATTATTTATGTATATTCCGTCTCTGCTATTATTATTATCATTATTATTATTATTCATTTTATTCTCTACTCATTATTTACTTCATTTTATTTTACTCTATTATTTCTCATCTCATTCTTTTTTTTCTCCACTCACTACAACTGCAATTCGAATATAATTTTGTTGATTTATCCTATTTTGTTCATTCTTACACGTTCTCGTCAATGTGCTTCATTGTATTGTTATTATATTTTAATATCAGGAAGGTATTTTATTTTTTCATTGTATTATATGAATTGTTATTATATATCTCCACAGATAAACCCCATGAGGGTTTCGTGGAACCTCACAAGAGTACCCTTTATTGTTGTAACGCTTTTATTTGGAATCAATAAAAAAAAAAATTAAATAGCTTGGAGTCAGTTTTTTTTTGTATACATTAACAATGAAGAGATTATTGTAATATGTCGTACACACAACAACACACAATCACAACATACAACATTAAAAATAACAGGTAATAAATACATCGAAATACATTGAAAATATGGTTCAAAACTCTCCTACTAAATTATTGTTAACTATCTCTTCCATCTAATCCATTCAATACACTCAATTTTGAAAAAACCCACACATCTTAAATTCCTGATGTTACAAGGTAGCTCATCGTATTCTTGCATCCCATTAATACAAATTAAGCTTGACCATAATTGAGCTACAATATTTATAAATGTTTTTCTTTTGACAGTCCGCACTCAAGAACTTGTGTTCTTACGCGGGCTTCTATTAGTTGTACTATCCTCACTTATATTATGTATGCAGCTATTATATTATGCAGAATAAAATGAAAAAAAAATGAAAAAATGAAAATGTAATTACAATTATGGTTGCAGTTACGCTGTGAGTGTTGAAAAATATAACTAATCGCAAAATAAAGTGCGCGCGTATTTTCAATAATGACGTTGGTTAAAATATTAAATTGTTGAGACCGGGGTTCGATTCTTGTCATGATCGACCATCCTGACAGATATGTTCCGTTGTCTATCTCTGTCGTTTAAGTCAATAATGGGATGGTTCCTTAACAACAGGCCACGACCGACTCCTTCCCACTATCCAAAAGCACCCAATGAATGACCTTTCATCTCATCATCCCATCATCTCATTCATCATTCAATGTCGCTAATAAATCTTAGGACTGGTTTTAAGAACTGATTTTTAACTTGTTAACCCTTGGTTTGTATGTTATTTTCGTATCTCAACTGATAGTTAGACTGATAACTGATAGTACTAAAACTACCAACTTCTGACTAATAAACTATTAACATTATCATTATATATTTATTATTAATATGGTACCAGTAGCTGAGTATAACTGATAGATAGTGTTAGTGATCTTAACTGGATAATTCTCAACTAAGGTCTGGTTTTACGAATTTGTTAATGGATCAAGTGATAGTTAGAGTGTCAACTTATTATCTTTGATTACTCTCATGTTAATTTAGTATACCTTAACTGATAGTTAGAGCATTTTAAAACTTGACCACGTTTCGTAGAATCAGCTTTAAGATTAGTAAGACTGGCTGTTAGTCATCATCACTGTACGAAGTTGAAACCTAATTAAATAAAAATCCTGAGCCTTCCTAGTTTGGTTCTGGCGGTGGGCGGTGGGGGGCGGTGGGGGGTGGTGGGGGGCGGGACATGCTTGTTACATTGCAAGATCCAGATACTAGAATAGAGACGTTATTTCCATTGTGTAACAAACAAGACATTGTTTGAAATGTGATTCATTCATTCAGTTACTTGCACTTTCATTATTGAAGAGTAATATGATGAATAAAAAAAAAATCGTATCACATCAAATCAAATCTTTATTCGGTCTGGTTGGGAAGGGGCAACCTTCCGGTGGTAGATGGTGATATTTACATAGTTTTGTTCAATAACCAAGAGTATTTGTCTACAGTCAAATAGAAATAGAATAATAAAAGCATCTTTATAATAATGGTGAACATTTGAGTCTAGTAAGATAGGGTAAAACTGAGTAAGTCTGCATAAGATATAAGATGAAGTATATCTATATATATATATATATATATATATATATATATATATATATATATATATATATATATATATATATATATATATATATATATATACATATACATATATATATATATATATTTATATATATATATATACATATATTTATATATATCTATATATATATATATATATATATATATATATATATATATATATATATATATATATATATATATATATATATATATATATATATATATATATAATGGTATGGTACGTGGCTAGTGTTGATACCAACTATGAGAAGCGTCATGTAATATAAAATAAAATTATATAGAATAGAATACGTCCATGTATTTTACCACATAAACGACGCCCAGAACTGTGATTTAACTTGGTGCAGTTTATTGGATGAGGGATAATAAAATTGAGTGACTCCCGGTTCACTCTTAACCCATTTTGACTAGAATCGGAAATGCTAAAATGCTGAAAAGAATACGGAAAAAAAACTTCCATGCGGTCGAAATGGGCAGTTCTCTGATTGCTTTTTTTGTGAGCTCCATTTCAACTTTAATTAATTTTTGAAACTGTTGGATATCTTCAATTCAAATTCCAATCCGAAATGGTACAAATTATTAGCCCTGAAATTCGTCAGACTATATAAATATATATATATATATATATATATATATATATATATATATATATATATATATATACATATATTCATATATATATATATATATATATATATATATATATATATGTATATATATATATATATATATATATATATATATATATATATATATATATATATTTATATATATATATATATATATATATATACATATATATATATATATATTTATATATATATATATATATATATATATATATATATTCATATATATATATTGGTACCGGTATATATATATATATATATATATATATATATATATATATATATATATATATATATATATATTCATATTCATATATATATATATGAATATATATATATATATATATATATATATATATATATATATTTATATATATATATATTTATATATATATATATATATATATCTATGTATATATATATATATATATATATATATATATATATATATATATATATATATATATCGGTATATTATATGTCTATATATTCATCACATTTTTTATTAATAGTCACTTTTTTTCACCTCTATATCAACTTCACAAAAGTACTTGTAATAAATGTTAATAGCACTTAATTAACTAATTAAATACTACAATCTACAATATAAAATTAACTAAACACGTATTTCAATAGCAAAGAATGTTGGCTACCATCACCTACATACTCGTTTTTACTTCTTACCGATCTAGAAAGCTCTTTTCAATTGTCTTTATTTTCCAAGTGTGAGAGTTTTCACCAGCCAACAACAACAACAACAGCGTCTCAACAAGGCTGTGATCGTGCCACGACCGTGTGAATCTTTTGTACACGATCCCCTATAGATGCCTAGCTGAAGAAGCGCAACACACGTTCTCGCGCCGAATCGACACGGACGATCGGCAATGTCGATGAATACGATAGAACTGTCGATCGTAACGAGAATAAAAGTGATGTTGTTTTTTTTTAAGTTGGATTTCCTGACTGTTGTTGGAATCAAATAAATCAGCTTGTATTTTATTACTGTCTTGGTTTCTTTGATTGTTATTTCTTTGATGAAGATCTTTGTTGAACTTTGACCTTTTATTATGTGCTTTCTTGAAATACTTTAAAGAATCGAACCGTGCCGTTGAATAAGTGTTCAATTCATCAATGAAACAAATTAAATGGTATACCTGTTTTCACAGATGAAGAAGGTCGTATACATACAAAATAAATACAAAAAACATTATTATTGTTTTTTTTTATTGAATCAATTTTCGGTTTTCAGGTGGAAGATTCAGTGGAGCGAGTATACATGCTTACCAAACTACCATATTTATTTATTATTATTATTATTATTATTATTATTATTATTATTATTATTATTATTATTATTATTATCATTATTTTATTATCACATTTGAATTTATTTGTCTTCTGATTATTTTGTTTATTCAAGTTGAGTTTTCGTCTTTTTTATTACTCATTCACCACCTACATATTATAGCCATATTATGATCTAGTGTCTATATATATATTATTGTATTTTATTTTATATTTCAATTACGACAAGTAACGACTTTTTATTTCATTTGCACGAAGAAAGACAGTTTTTATCTAATCATAACAGTTATAACACCACAGTTGAGCCCTTATGGGGCTTCTTGGAAATTTGACAAGTGTATGTCGAATTTGTAATTCATGTGTATTCATTAAAGCAATGGAAAAAAATAAAAAATATATTATTATTAATATTATTCGACTTTGACTTCGAGGGAGTACGATATTTGTGAATTTATAATATTGTGTAAGAAAAATCTTCTAAAAAAAAAAAAAAAATACTGAAAGACGAGTGGTCGAGTGGCTAGCACACTGAACTGTCATTCAAGTTACCGGGGTTCGATTCCCGCCATGGTCGACCATCCTCTCAGATATTTCCCTTTGTTTCCCTCTGTCGTTCAGGTCAATACTGGGATGGTTTGTTAACAACAGGCCACGACCGACTCCTTCCCACCATCCAAAACACCTAATGAAATAATCTTTCATCTCATCATCCCATCATCTCATTCATCATCCACCGAAGCCAATGGATCGTAGCCATCAGTATAGTGCTTCGTTAAAACCCAATATATATAGGCCTATATAAAATAAAAAGATTTCAGATTGATCGATACGGAATTGATATAAACTAGGAAAACGCGGGATGCGCGTTGTTAGACGAGCTTAGGGGTATAGAAATCTAGAATGAAAAATAATTTGTCAACCCAATCTACATCTACAGACCTTGGATCACTCCAAACGTTCAAAAACCTTACGAGAATCAGTTATGTCACGGCCTTCCTCTTCATTCATTTCAATCGTTTTGAATTAATTGGTGACACTTGTTGCTATAGATTTAATTGGTTCCCGTAATAGCCTAAATTGATGGGAAAATGCTTTATAAATGCGTTTTCTTCGTTATTTCTCATCCGATTGATGCGAAAAATCTCTCAAAATGTGCTTAATAGTTTCCTTTATATTCGGCGAAAATTTGAGAGGTCTTGAAAAATTTTGATTTTTCAAGTATTTTCCTCCGGGTTATTCTAATGGGGATTTTTGAAATTTCTAAAATTCATAAAAAAAAAATTTACCACCCGATAATGCCACAAAACTATACAGATCCAAGTTAGATGAGGAACCATGACGAAAAAAATTTTGAAGGTGATAGCTGTAGCCGTTTGACCTGTGGAGAACCGACAAAAAAACATAAAAAAAAAAAAAAAAAAAAAAAAAACATAAAAACGAACACCAATTTTTTTCAGTATGTCAAATTGAATCCTCGCTAAAGCTCGTCTAATCAATTGAATTTGTACCTCAATGGTTTCTGATACTGTCTGCATCTTATGACATATTTGCCAATTTCATATCTTGCACTGTTGAAATTGTATTAGATGAGCGTAGCGAAGTCTCCATTCCACTCTTATAGGGCTCTGTCTGTGTGTGTTTTTTTTTTTTGTAAGCACTCCACAGGTCGCAGGGTTTGACGGATCAACATGTTTTTTTTTGTACACGCAAAGTCATCCAACTTGGAACTGTATAGTTTTTGGAATGAATCGGTTGGATCGATTTTGAGAAATATCATCTCAAAGTTTCTAAGAACCCCATAAGATTTGGCTGGGCGGAAAATGTTGAGAAATAAAATCTCTTCAAATGTGATAAAACAAATTCTGAATGTGTATACATAGACTTTACACATTATCACAATTTTGTATGCAATTCTATCCAGCCGTTTTGTAGAAAAAAAAATACTTTATTCATCAAATATAATCAAATATATTATCAATATATTAATAATAATAATTTAATAATTTATATTTAAAATTTTATATTTAATAATTTAATAATAATAATTTATAGTTAATAATATATTTGATATAATATCATAAAAATAATGACAGATTAGCTGCCGAGATTCACTGCTTTCTAGATTCAAGAGTTGACCAACAATGAAGTCTTCTTTATATGCATCAAGGTGTGTAGAATACCAGAGTCGATAATGTAGCAAGGGTAGAACTACTTTAACGACTTGTGTACCTTATTCAGATATCAAGGTGTCTAGAATACCTGAGTCGATAATGTAGCAAGGGTAGAACTACTTCAACGACTTATGTACCTTATTCAGATATCAAGGTGTGTAGAATACCAGAGTCTATAATGTAGCAAGGGTAGAACTACTTTAACGACTTATGTACCTTATTCAGATATCAAGGTGTCTAGAATACCAGAGTCTATAATGTAGCAAGGGTAGAACTACTTTAACGACTTTTATACCTAATTCAGATATCAAGGTGTGTAGAATACCAAAGTCGATAAAGTAGCAAGGGTGGAACTACTTCAACGACTTATGTCCCTTATTCAGATATCAAGGTGTGTAGAATACCAGAGTCGATAATGTAGCAAGGGTGGAACTACTTCAACGACTTATGTACCTTATTCAGATATCAAGGTGTGTAGAATACCAGAGTCGATAATGTAGCAAGGGTGGAACTACTTTAACGACTTATGTACCTTATTCAGATATCAAGTTGTGTAGAATACCAGGGTCGATAATGTAGCAAGGGTAGAACTACTTTAACGACTTATGTACCTTATTCAGATATCAAGGTGTGTAGAATACCAAAGTCGATAAAGTAGCAAGGATAGAACTACTTTAACGACTCATGTACCTTATTCAGATATCAAGGTGTGTTGAATACCAGGGTCGATAATGTAGCAAGGGTAGAACTACTTCAACTACTTTTATACCTTATTCGGATATCTCGCTCATCTTACAACGCATATTTCGCGTTTGACTAGTGATAATCTATATCTGTAATATCACCCTAGCGGGAAGTTTTCGCCCTACAAAGACTGGATACGCCTCAGGAAATCTC
>CAXFZR010000625.1:30000-31351 GCA_964007535.1 Brachyptera risi
GATAATGATACACATTATTCCGAGCTTCCACTTGAATCGGATCAACCCTTTTGATGTAAAAAAATATATAATGTAATTTTAGTGAATCATTCAAAGCTATTAAGATACCTATTAAATTCAAGCTACAGGTGACACCACTTAATTGTAAACGATTAAAACAAAGCCTTCTTTATTATCATAGAAATTAATAATGAAAAATAATATGGCAGTAATGTGATGGTTTGGATCTCAAGGTGTATAAATATATATAATAATCAATCCAAAGATAAGTTGATATGTTCCAGCTCATCCATCAACGCGGCAACACATAACGCGTTTGCCTAGTAGTTTTTATTCTGTGCAAGAGTTTGTTGATGCTGGATTTCAGTAAATTCATATTACTTATTAATTTTACTTGTCCGTGTATTAAAATATTCGGTAATTCGTTTTTTTTTATTATTATTCAAGCTATCTATATCTATGTATCAAAGTGTCTATATTGTAGTAAGAGTTATATTGATTAATTTCAATTCCATATCAATCAATCTGAAATCTTAATGTATCATTATTTGTTGTATTATTTGTTTGATTTGCTGTAATAAATAATTCTTTGATAAATCATAAATGATGGCTCACTGCCATACTCAAATGCAATGTTATTTATCAGTTATATTGTAACATTTGTAAATTGTGTACCGATTTCCTCGAAAGAGGGTTAAAGGAATAAAACACTACTACTACTACTACTACTACTACTACTACTACTACTACTACTACTACTACTACTACTACTACCACTACCACTACTACTATCACTCCTTGGAACTGAATAGAGAAATAGAAAATTAATTATTAGGTTAAGACCTAGGAGAATTTGATACAGTATATGTGTATGCTATATTAAATATTCCTAGGTCAAGACCAAGTCCACAGTTGACCTTTATCTGAGAGTTTGTGAGAAAAATAGCACGAGCAACTATATGGTGATGAGAACTTTAAACTGCCAGTTAGAACTACTCCCACGTTGGTAATTTTGGTACTTGGAGCAGTGGTTGAAAGACAATTTTAATCTTTAGTTAGTTTTAGGTATGAGCAGTAAACTATTAAATTTGAAACTATAAAAAAGCGGCACGTCCGTTGTGGGATGGGCGAGATATTTATACGAAATGTAATGGGAACCTTTACACACAAATTGATTAGGAAATCACCTAGTCACTCGCTTATATAACAGCTGTTGATTATTTGAATTGATTTTTTTTATGAAATTTGTATTCCTGTGTATCTTCTCGATGGCTTCGACTGATGTGAAACAGTTACATTAAAATCATCTTCTTCGAAACTGATGAATCTAATTTATGTACGTACAAATTTG